>JAXIVJ010000160.1:362294-370531 GCA_036785665.1 Chirona hameri | reverse complement strand
CCCCCCTCAGGTTTTTCCAAAGATAGCGAAAAAACGCGGCGCGCAGCGCTGCCGGGTTTTGATACACCTGTACTAGGACATCAATTGCACACACTTGAGAACAAAATAGCTCGGGTCATCTCAGGGCAGGTCACCAGACCAGGTCAAGTGACCCACCACCAAAAATGTTTGCATTGTTGCCAAACCAGAGTTTTCTACCGATCAGGTTGAAACTTACAGGTTGTCATGAGGGCATCAGTACTTACAATCGTATAACTCAGGAATTTGATATCGGTGACCTAGGTCAGGTCAATTTCGTAACCTCCCACAATAATAAGTCAATGGGGAAATATACAAATGCTTTCCTATTACAAGGAATGCATGGTACTATGTCCAATTACTCTGGCTCATGTATTAAAGGATATTCTTGATGATCCAAGTGCAACTATTTGTATCAGTGACCCCTATTGGGTCATTTTGAGGTCCATGCGAGGGTCACCATCACTTTTTTGTCAATAACTCTCGGACATAAATAAGATAGAGAGTAAAACAGACATCAATGTGTTTGTCTCGTCGAGACACGTCTTCCATATTGCAACATGCCCTATCTTTGGGTCACCACTTGACCTTGACCTCATTAGGTCAAGATTGTTAAGTTGACGTAACAAGGTCATCATATATATCATTCAAAGCGCCTTGACAAGATAAACACAATGGCGTAAAACAGTTTTTCCGTTAAAAATCCTGATACGTCCTGAATGGGGCCCTTTCAACGCTCGGGAAGGGCCCTTTCCAAACGTCGGGAGGGGGCCCTTTCGAGGCGCCGCCCCCCCCCCCCCCCCCCCTAGGCGAAATCCTGGCTAGCGTGCCTGGTCTTAGGTATTATGATTTTTGGAATCAGCGCAATCAAGATCTAATCTTAGAGGTTATTTTTGAGCCGATCTATGGTGTCACCAACTATGGTGATCTTAGATGCGATGTGCATGCACAAAAACTGTCCGTTGTGCGTCGTAGGTATTTACGATTTTTGGCATCAGCGCATCAAGATCTATCATTTAGAGGTATATTTTGAGGACCCGATCTATGGTGTCTCCAACTATGGTGAGGAGAATTTTTTTAGATGCGAATGTGCATGCACAAAAAACTGTCCATTGTGCGTCTAGGTATTACGATTTTTGAATCAGCGCATCAAGGTCTATCTATGAGATTATTTTGAGCCCGATCTATGGTGTCCACCCAACTATGGTATCTTTAGATGCGAATGTGCAATGCACAAAAACTGTCCGTTGTAGCGTCTAAGGTATTACGGTTTTTGGAAATCAAGCGATCAAGGTCTATCATAGAGGTTATTTGAGGCCGTCTATGGTGTCACCAACTATGGTGATCTTTAGATGCGAATGTGCATGCACAAAAACAGGTCCGTTGTGCGTCTTAGGTATTACGGTTTTGGAATCATGCGCGATCAAGGTCTATCTTAGAGGTAATTTGAGCCCCGATCTATGGTGTGTCACCAACTATGGTGATCTTTAGATACGAATGTGCATGCACAAAAACTGTCCGTTGTGCGTCCTTAGGTATTACGGTTTTTGGAATCAGCGCATCCAAGGTCCTATCATTAGAGATTACTTTGAGCCCGTCTATGGTGTCACCAACTAATGGAGATCTTTAGTGCGAATGTGCCATGCACAAAAACTATCCGTTGTGCTGTCTTAGTATTACTGTTTTGGAATCAGCGCATCAAGGTCTTATCTTAGAGGTTATTTTGAGCCCGATCTATGGTGTCACCAACTATGGTGATCTTTAGATGCGAATGTGCATGCACAAAAACTGTCCGTTGTGCTAGTCTTAGGTATTACGGTTTTTGGAATCAGCGCATCAAAGGTCTAGCTTAGAGGTAATTTTGAGCCCGATCTATTGAGTTTCACAAACTATGGTGATCTTTAGATGCGAATGTGGCATGCACAAAAACTGTCCGTGGTGCGTCTTAGGTATTACGATTGAGTGGCATCAGCGCATCAATAGCTATCTTAGAGGTTATTTTAGCCGATCTACGTGGCCCCAACTATGGTGATCTTTAGATGCGAATGTGCATGCACAAAAACTGTCCGTTGTGCGTCTTAAGTACAGACTTGTCAATGATTCATATTTGTCATGAGTCGATTCAAGTGATTTCACGGCCATATGAATGATTCAATCGCTCACATTACATATGAATGATTCAATCATGATTCAATCACTCGACAATTACCTATATATGAATGATTCAATCATGATTCAATCACTCAACATTACCATAATGAATGATACAATCTTGATTCAATCACTCAACATCAAAGGGAAGTGTCAACTCTGTTGTCTAACTCCCTTTGATTTTGAATTGTGCGACTAAGATTTTATGAGCGTGATAGGGAGGTCATGCTCTACCTGAGTGCCAATTTTCAGATGCACATCAGAATAGTGTGCTGTTTGACCCTAAACATATGACCTGCTCTAAATCCTTTTGATTTTTGAATGTGCGACTCTAAGATTGTCATGAGCGTGATAAGGAGGTTAGGTCCTACCAGTGTGCTATTTTTCATGCAAATCGGAATAGTCCGCAGTATTGGACCTTAAACCTACTCTGACTTGCTCTAACTCCGTTGATTTTTAAATGTGCGGACTCTTAAGATTTTACCAGAATGATCACTAGGTCGTGATCCTATCTGTGTACTAATTTGAAGCCAATCAAATAGTCCGCGAATGTATTCCCGAATTGTGAATGTGAATGTGAGCCATTTGGACGGTGCTTTGTTTATTTTGATTATAAAATATAATTTTATAATATTTATTATAATAGCAAATTCCAAGTCCAAAAGCATATTAATAACTTTACGTTTCACTTTTTTAAGCGATAGAACATGATTTTGATTTGCATAGGAATTATTTTTTATTAAAGCATGATGTGGAATAAAGCGGAGCCGATGCGACAGTGATATTTGGGACATGCGGCGGTCATGCAAATGTTTATTTATGATAGTTTTGATATTGTATAGCCTAGAAATTACGGAAAAGGTGGCCTACCTTTTGATAATTTTTCGGTGTAGAAAAAGGTGTGCGTGTACTGTGTGATTATGACCAAAGTATGAGTTAGTTACCTTTTCTAGTATTTAGGTACCTACCCCTACCCTACCAGTTCCACAAGGCATATTCTCCTAGTTAGGGCTGATTGAACAGTGGTCTTTTGTGCCCACTGGAGTTGGCACAAAGCCTCGCTTCCTTTACGCATAGATGAATTACAGCTACATCTCCAGGACACCAGAGCTCATATAATTGGCCATTAAGTGCCTGGTTTGTCACAGGGCACAGATGAATGCTGGGCCACTGCATATATCTACAGATGCAGAGGTCACAGATACCTAAGCACTCCAAGTCGGGTCGGGGTACGAAGAGACCCATCTGTGCAGCCAACGTGATTCTGGTAGCTAAGGCAGTATGTGTTACGCACTGGCGCACAGCCTGTCGCGACGTCTTTACCCACCCCCACCCCGCCAATACACACACAGACACACACCGAAACATACTGTACCTACATCAAGAGATCGAGCGCCATATTCTGCAATCTCTCAGCTGAGCCAGCGTGATCGGGTGCATCCGCTCAGACCAAACATGATCCTTCCATCCACGACCACCGGTTGTCTACGTCCACACAGGGGAGGATCCTGAGGGGGGGTGGGCAACAGGGCTTGCATCCCCCCTCAATGCAAATTGAGCGCCACTGCGCCGAAGGCGCATGGTGGCACTAGTTCTTGCGCCGCAGGGCGCATTCCTGGGCGCACCAGTAATGACACATTACGCGCCTCAGAAGGACAAACTGATGCCTTCAAACATCAGCGTGTCATACACTAGCATGCACACAATGCTCTCTTACAGTGGAACGACACTCTTGCGGCCGTGTGACGGCGCTCCTCCGGCCAGATACGGCGCCCTTCTGGCTAGTGGACGGCGCTCCTCCCGCCAGAGATACGGCGCCCACCGGCCAGTGACGGCGCTCCTCCGGCCAGATACGGCGCCCTCTGGCCAGTGACGTGCGCTCCCTCACAGGCCAGGATCGACGCCCTTCTGGCTATGAGGGGCGCTCCTCCGGTCCAGATACGGCGCCCCTTCTGCTAGTGACGGCGCTTACTCCGGCCAGAAAGGCGCCCTTCTGGCTAGTGACCGGGCGGTCCTCCGGCCAGAGTACGGGCGCCCTTCTGGCTAGTGACGGCGCCCCTCTGGTCCGGTGTCTGGCGGGCGCCCACCGCCAGTGACGGCACACATCCGTCCAGTGACGGCGCCCCTCTGGCTAGTGTTCGGCGCCCTTCTGGCTAGTGACGCGCCCTTCTGGCTTAGTGGACGGCGCCCATCTGGCCAGTGACGGCACTCCTCCGGCTCTAGGGACGTCACTCTTGCAGCCAGTGACGACGCCCCTTCGCCAAGTGACGACGCCCCTTCGGCAAGTAGACGGCGCCCCTTCGGGCAGTGACGGGCCCCCCTCCGACCAGTGACGGCCCCTCATCCGGCCAGTAAAAGTTGCCATCGGATAGTGACGGCGGCCCCACGGCAAATAACGTTGTGCGCTGTCGACCGTCCCCTCTGTCTCAGCCGATATTAGGGAGGCCTCGACTGAGATACACGACCAACTTCGCGCATGCTGTCGCCCACTAGGTAGACCCCGTCCTTTTGTCTGGTGATTTTAACATCGACCTTCTGCGTCCTCAAACTCCCATCTGTGCGCCGCTATATGTCAATTTTAAATGATTTTGAACCTTTGTCAGACTTGTTGTCACTCCCACCCATCTGGAACCGACCGCCACACTCCTTGACCATATAAATCACCAGTATGCCGGATCTGTGAGAGCGCCGTCTCGGTGCCACCCGGGTACCCGATTGCTGACCACCTCACCACCAATTCTTCCGAGCGCCCTTCAGCTGTCAGCAGCTCGCGTCCTACTCCCTTTCCGAGCTCGCCCCTGGCGCAAAGTAGATTGGGACGCGCTCTGTTACATCTGCTGCTGTCCCAGACTGGGACCTGTTATACACGGGCCGCTGACATCGAGGGAAAGTTGAGGCGTTCATTGCGCGTATGGTTCGTCTGCCATCGATGTGCACTGTCCCCTCGAAAACTGTGACCCCACGTCGCCCCACGCTGTCCGTGGCTGGAGGGAAACCACGAGCTGCGCAATGTAATGCGTGAGCGCGACCCGGGGCCTACCGGGAATGGCACAGTGTACGGAACGGAGACCCGCACTTATCGGAGTATCGGCGGCTCGAAACCGGTGTTAAGAGTTGCTGTGCCCCAGGCGGAAATGCCACTGGCGCGACCATGCTGTCTGATCGTGCGAGTTTCTGGCGCGGATCCCGTGAGTTCGCCCTTCCGACCCACGAGAGGGGAGGTGGCGGCGCGAGGATATGCCGATGGACGAGCCTGGCGACTCAATCGCCATTTCGCCTCAGTCGGGCCTAAGATAGCTGGCCGAGCTGGCAGCCGGCTGCCACAGCGTGCCACCATCTCCCTCCGAGACCACCGTGCGTCTCCACGCCCGGCTAGTCTTACAACCGGTGAAATACCCATGGCTTTCTAGAGCCTTTGAAACAACTGTCCTCTTCTATGGCTGTTGGACTCGATGGCGTGCAGCTGGCTATGCATTGAAAAACTTTGCCGCTGTCTTAGGGGCCTCACTTGTGCTTCATCTCGTCAACACTTCTGTCATCGCTTGCGTCCTTCCCAAGTGACTGGAAAATTGCCTCAGTTCTTCCTCTCATAATCCGGGCCTCGCGACGCTCTGGCAATTTTAGGCCGATATCGATTTTATCAGTGTTGTCAAAATTTATGCGAGAAGGTTGTAATGTACGCAGTTGTTCTGGCGCAATCTGTTTTTCCACAGCTCCTGTTGCGCGCTTCACAATACGCGTACAGGCCGTGCCACTCGACGGAGGACATGGTGGTCGACGCTGTGATTATTGTATGACGCGCCGGATCGACGCGGGGACATGTCGTCGCTGTCACCCTCCGTCGACCCTAGTAGAGCCTTTGACAGCGTTGACCACGATGTCCTCCTAGACCATACTACAGATGGTACGGTGTCGATCCCGGGATGTTCCGGAGTTACCTCAGTGGACGGCGGCAGGTGGTGAGTAGCGGGTCACTATTCCCACGCGTCCCTCAGGGGTCCCTCGTGGGCCCAATCCTATTCAGCATCTCACGAACGACCTATGCATACGACCATCCTCACGGGCGTTTGGTGTCCTACGCAAACGACACCCAGCTCCTCGACTCCGCCTTTCAGCACACCTATCCCTACTAAAATCCCGACAGAGAGGAACCATCATTGCGGTCCAATCTTACTTCAATGCCAACTCCTTAAAAGATGAACCCCACAAGACCACCCTCCTCCTTGTCGGTACTCCTCAAGCCCTTAAAAAGACTCCAATCCTTTCAGCTCGAACATCTCCAACCACACCTCAATCCCTTGCCGGCCGTGGAAGATGCTGGGGTTACCATGGACCGTAACATGTCTTGGGAGGAGCACATTCCAATTTAGTCAAAAAGTGCAACTCCAGTCTGTTCTGTCTGTATAAAATTCGTCACCACCTCACTACCCGAGACCCGCAAACTCCTAATCCAGACACACGTGTTCCCCCACATACTGTACTGCCTCTCCCGTCTGGGGCGGGGGCCGCTGCCTGCCACTCAGTCGGGTACAAAAGGTGATAAATTTCGCAGGGCAATGGATCGTCTCGTGTTGCGCGGGGGTCGTGATCATATCTCACCGGTTCGTGGAGTCGCTGGGCTTGGCGTGGTATACGCGACCTCGTTGCGCGCCGCGACCTGTATCGGCGTCTATAGGGCCTTAAACGATCCCTGCGCCCCGGCAGCGGTCCGATCGCTATTCACCCCTCGCACCGCTGTGTGAGTGAACGCCTCACGCGTGCTGCGGTGGCTGTGCTCTAGAGGCTTCCTGCTTTCCGGCTATCCATGTCGCGCAGGGCTTTTTCCTATAGGGCGGCCTCGTGCTTTGGGAACAACCTGACGCTCGGCATTATGGCCTCCCGAAGCCTCGCGTGCGAAAATCCCAAATCGACAATTGTGACGACGGTGTGTGATGAAGCTTACTCGTTACGTTTTATTAACATAGTTTACTCATGATTTTCTGTGTTGTGTGCGATGCGTGTTTTAAATTGTCCTGTCCGTGTTTTCGTTTGTATCGCCCAACTTGTATCACTTTCACTCGAATCGAACATTGTAAGCCATTCTATATGGAATGATCGCAAATACATGAATGAATTGATATATGAAATAAACGGCGCCTCTCCCGGCCCAGTGCTTCGTGCCCCTCCAGCATATGACGGACGCCCCCCTACGCCCAGTGACCCCCTCCGGCCAGTGACGGTCGGGAGGTGCGGCCCTCACAGCCTCAGCAATCGCCCTTTCAGACCAGCCTGGGTTCCGGCTCTGGACTGGCAAGGGTTTTGTCAGGCCTATAAAATCTGAAGGGGCTATTAAACATCTAATGGTCCCCTCATTGCCGAACGAGGGCCCCTCATGGACGGATGGCCTCCGCTCAAGACGACCGAGTTCTCCTTCAATTTCAGGCCCATTGAGGTCCTCTCAAGCCGGCCGAGGACCGCTAAGGTGGACTGCGGGGCATATCAGGCTGCCGAGTTCCACTTCGGGGCGCAGGAAAATCCTTTCAACCCGACAAGGGCCTGCTCCAGGCGACAGAGGGCCCCCTCAGGAATGACCGAAGGTCCCCTTAAAGCCCCCGAGCCCCTTCAAGATGACCAAGGGCCACCTCAAGTTGACTAGGGGCCATCAGGCGGACTGATGCCCCTCAAGCTGACTGAGGTGGGACTCAAGCCAACTGAGCGTCCGTCAAGCAGACCGAGGGCGCTCATGCAACCAAAGGTCCCTCAGACCGAAATTAAGGTCCCACAAGGCTGATAAAGGGCCTCCTCAGGCTGATAAAGGGCTCCCTAATGCGGACTTAATAAATGGGCTCCCTCAAGCGGCCCTCAGCCCGAGTGGAGTGGGCCCCTGAAACCGACCCGAGTTCCCCATAAGGCCGACCTTAGGGTCCCTGACGCTGACCGAGCGCCCCCTCATGCCGACCGAGGCCCACTCAAGGACGAAACTACTGGTCCCCTCTCTCAGGCAAACAGAGGGGCCTCAGTACGTCCACGGGCTCTTCGGGTTCACCAAAGGCCCACAAGACGAACGTAGGACCCTTCAGGACGACCGA
>JAXIVJ010000160.1:197294-344794 GCA_036785665.1 Chirona hameri | reverse complement strand
TTCACAGACCTATGATTTTCTTAAAACTTGTCATCACAGACATCGTCGCTAACTTGACATTATAGGTCTGCGTATGTTTCCAACCACGATCAGCCACACAGCCTCGCCACACATGCGATGTGCATGTACCGACTGTACATGTACATGTACAGTCGGTCCCATAATGATCTTCCCTAGCTCTGGGTCTCCCACGGTAGGCAAAACGATAGCTGGCTGAATCCCGCACCGAGGCGGGGCCGGACCGGTTTGACAGCTCGCCCGGTGCAGGCCGATACTTGGCGGAATCTGCACCGCTCCGTCCTGGTTTGACCCACACAGGCCGATCGGGGAATAACAATGCGCATGTGTGGCGAGGCTGTGTGGCGGACCGTGATTGGAAATATACGCAGACCTAGAATGTCAAGTTAGCGACGATGTCTGTGATGACCAATTTTGATAAAACCATACGTCTGTGAAGCATCCCTAAGTGTGCAATTAATAGAACACTGCACGGCAGTGTTTAAAAATTACTTTTTGGTTAGGTGTGCAGATGAAAGAATTACTTTTGAAAGATCAGAAAATCCAGCATGCAAAAAAAAAAATGATTTTCAAAGAGAATGGGAATTTTGACCACATAATATTCAATGCGGGAAAATAACTACCCAACTGGCTAATTTTCATCCATTGTTGGAGAAAAAATGTAACAAGTCGGGTATAACCTGATTGTTGGTAACTGTCGCGTTTGCGGGCGTAATCCGATGAGTTTTAGAATTGTGTGAGACTTTTTGGAATTTGCCTCCCAAAAAACACCGTTCTGGATCCGCCAATGCCTATGAGAAACATAATTAATTGTCACATGGTGACTTGGTCCAATATGGTGCAGCAAAACAAAACTATGCCTATATAATTCCCAGTTCCAAATCAAATTGGTTCAAGAAAGCATTGTAATTATCTTAACTAACAGCAGGTGTTGGTGGTATCTCTTAGAACTAGGGGTTCCGCCACAGGGGGGACGGGGGGACGAGCCCCCCCCCCCCCCCCCCCCACCCCACACACACACTTTTTGGACTTCTAACATTATGCATGTGGGCGTTGCATGGAAATACTCGACTTCAGAATGCCTCTGCCGGCTGCCGGCTGCTGCCCTGCCCCCCCCCCCCCCCCCCCCCCACACACACACACACACACTTTCGGAACGTGGCGGAGCTCTTGCTTAGAACTACCCTAGGGCAAGCTGACACATACCTGGGTGAAATCAACCTAAAACTTCACCAAATACCATATCATCAAACAGCAACCAACCAAGTCAGATGTCAACAAGTTGAAAGACCAAGGCCACGGCTCAGCCTGAGCCACGCAACTCGAAACGGTACGATAATACCGGAGACCGAATGTTGCCCTACGGTAAATAGAATACTCAACTTTTTGTCTCATCTCAATTCTCATCCTTCTCGCATGGCTCCATAAAACAATGAATAACTTCTTTTAAAAAAAACTAGTTTTCTGTTTAAAAAAATATGACGTATTCAGAAAAGATCAGCGAACAATCGAATGTTTCATTTAGTGAAAATAATTCGGTTTAGGAGATAATTTAAGAAGGTTTCAGTAGGGTGCGCAGTCCACCCTAAATGTTTGCGTTCAAGCCATCCTCGGAGAGGTGCACGGCGATGCAAAAAACAGTCCAATATTCTCGTGAATTCGAAGTACTGCGAACGCTATAGGTGAGATAATGGACCATTCTTACGTATTCATCAAACTTTGACCCAAACTTATTCCTGTAGTAATTTGAAAACCAACGACTTTGTAACAGAAGGTGTTGCACTCAGGTTCGCTTGAAATCGGCCGTCATTGCAAGGGATTCTGAAAGCAATAATTTAAGCAACTACACACAATGTTTTTTTTTTGCTGAAAACTACTGTATATAGGCTCGGAAAACGATGAAGAATTTCCTGGAGTGTATTTATTTTGCTACGACTCGTAATGAGCATAATATTGAGAGTTTAGTTGGGTGGCATTTGGGTGGCATTTGGGTGGCGTTGGGTGGATTTTCTCATCTTCGGAGGAATTTTGCTGCGGGTTGATTTTATAGAGACATATGATGCGCAATTGTTTCGAAACAAAATGCAATGTGGCGTGTCTGCTGCCGTAATGCTAAATGGATCTGGGATGCTCTGGGAGGGATGTATTGCTTCTAGACTTAATTTCAGTTGGTTATGGCAGATAGGTGCCTTGCCAGGTTACTGTCAATTTTATTGTCTGGCTTGTTGGTCTTGGTCCAAGAGAGAAGCCAGACAGTGTTGTATCAGTATTGAAATGCTGATCACCATAGCTTTCTTTCCGGAGCTGTCGTTTTCTATAGGCCTGGTGAGGCCAGGGCCCTACCAATAATCTCACATTTTAACATTAGGCCTATGGCGTTGCATGGTAAGATTGACCTTAAAATATATAAAGTTAGCATTTAGCATAAAGTTAGCCTACCAATCTTTTCAGGACGCAACGCCCCTGTTTCTTTCCTTCCAGCCCAGGTAGTTAACCATTTCAATTTCATGACTTTCAGGTAGTATTGATTCAATGGCTGATTACCTAGATGAATACTGAAATATATGCAGCCTGAAGTGTCCCTCTCTCTCTTCTCTCTGTGAAACTTCACTCCACAAGGTGTTTGCTCGCAGCTGAGCTCAAAATTGAAATACAAGTCACAGTCTTTTTATTTACAGCATCATATCTACAGTAGCACTTAAGCATTATGAATGTCAATTAATATCCATCATCATTTTGCAATTCAGAGATGATGCAATTGCAATGCATGTAGCCTTTGTTGTCGGAGCGCCCTTAAATTCCAATCATCATCAATTCAGATATATGGTCATTGTCATTAACAGGGCATGTGCATGGTTCAGCATGATCATTGATCATTTGTATGATGTTATCTTTAGTTCCAGTGTGATGCAGGATCCAGGATGGAAATTAATGGATAGCTTGCTTGTGGTTTTGGACAGTACCGACACAGTAGGTTTTTAGGACAGTAGGTTTTGGACACACTGAAACAAAGTTGTTTTCTAGGTCAAAGAAGTTATGCTTTGAAACTCAGGCAAACATTTAACCAACGCAGAAATAGCAATGATTGATGAGAAAAATGAGATGAGAAAAAAAGACAAAACAATAATTAAAGATGAGGAAATAATTTTTGATAGGTGGTATTTTCCACCCATTTTTACGAAAATTTAAACACTGCTGCACGGGCTATACTTTAAGACGAATATTTGTATCTCAAGTTGACCGATACCGTTTTCACAGATGTCGTCTCGGAAATGGCTATCCGTCGTGTCGCTTGCGACGATTGGGAATTTGCATTACGCCAAAAATAAAGTGTCGATATTTTTGATCTGATCTCAAGGTCAAGGTCAAATTTAAACACGTAGCCAGTCAGATGCTCTATCAGCTATACACCTGGCGATGCTTCATAGACCTAAGGTATTAAAATACTGTCGTCGCAGATATCGTCGCTAACTTAATGGATATAAACCCGCCCCGGGTGTGGTTGTGGAGCGTGAAGGACGGAGCGGCGTGATGCGAACATTTCAGTGCGAGACCCACTGCATTGTCTGCTTTTTCGTGTAGAATCATCAGGTGGACGTTTGCATTTCGTAATTTCGGGATTCTGCATTGCACATGACACGTGGCATGATTGCGAATAAATACACGTAAAGGCGGCCTGGTGCCAGCGCGGTCGAACCACGACCAATCTACGAATACGCTAGTAGACAGCAATACCGACTGAGCTATTTGGGCTGATGTGAATGAACACTGTTATTCAGTCTCCAATATTGGATCTCTGCCAGCTCAGGACAGGCGACCTCTTGACCCCTCGAGACAGACGGCCCTGACCACACCCGGGTCGCGGCGCATTCCATTCCGACAACGCCCCACACTCCCTCCCCCTCCCCCAGGTCACGCACCTGCCAGACAGCCACAATGGGTACCAACCTACGGTGGGGAAACCACCTTTTTGTGTGCCTATCGCGACCGCAGCGCCACGTGGTGGCAAGGGAAGATCATTATGAGACCGACTGTACATGTAGATGTAGATGTAGATGTAGATGTAGATGTAGATGTATATGTATATGTATATGTATATGTATATGTATATGTATATGTATATGTATATGTATATGTATATGTATATGTATATGTATATGTATGTATATGTATTGCAAATACAAAACGTGAAAAGAAAGGAAATCAAATTTTCTTCAAAAATGGCTATCTCGGATTTCCAAAAAAAAGAAAGAAGTGAATTTGAAGAGTGAATTTCTTATGCTCGAATACCAAAATAAGGTGACCGGCCCAAATCCGCGGGAAAAAATGATGGGGACCTTTTTGCCACAAGAAGTTGCCCCCCCCCCCAAAAAAAACGGCTGGATCCGCCAGTGGCCTAGGGGACCACCCTTGGTCAGCCTGAGCGGGCCTCGTTGGGCCTAGAGGAGAGCTCGGTCGGCCTGAGGGGGCACTCCGTCGACTCGAGAGAGTCCTTCGTCCGCCTGAGGTGGTCCCAGTCGGTCTGGAGAGCCATTGTTCGGCCTGAGGGTTCCCCTGCTGGCCTGAGGGGCCTCAGTCGGCCTGGTCGGCCTCAGGGATCCTTTGTCGGCCTGAGGGGGCTCTGTCGGCCTGGATAGGGCCTCGGTCGGCCTGGATGGGAACTCGGTCAGGCTGAGGGGACTTCGGTCGACTTTAGGGGCCCTCGATCGGATTGAGGAAACCTCGGCCGGCCTGGGCAGCCTGAGGAGGTTTTGTTGGGCCGAGGGGCTCTTTATCGGCATGAGGGGCCCTTTGCCAGCCTGAGGGGCTTGAGTCGGTTTGAGGGGGTCGGACTGAGGGGCCCTCGGTCGGCCTGGAGGGTAACTCGGTCGGTCAGAGGGGCCCTCGATCGACTTGAGGGGCCTTCGGTCGGCTTGAGTGAACCTCGGTCGGCTTCAAGGGCTCTTAGTCGGCATGAGGAGTCTTTGTTTGGCCGCAGGGCCAATCGGTCCGCTTGAAGGGGTCTTTGGACTGAGAACCCGTATGTCGGCCTGAGTGGCCCTCGGTATGCCTGAGGGAACCTCGATCGGCGTGAAGGGGCCCTGAGTAGGTCTGATGGACCCTCGTTTGGCCTGAGAGGCCCTCGGTCAGCTTGAGGGGCCCCTCAGTGGGCCTTAGGAACCTTCGGTCGGCCTGAGTGGCTCTCGTTCGGCCTGAGGGGACTTCGGCCAACTTGAAGGGGCTTTTTCGGTCTGAGGGGCCTATTTTTTTTTCCTATTTTTTGTTTCGATATCTATAAAACGATCGCCACTATGGTGATGTTATGTAAAACGCCGCGCATAAGACAATACAATTACGGTCACATCATGCAAGATAGAAAGACAAGTTTTGCACAGCACGGTTTTGCCACTGTGAACTTTATTATGTGCAAGTTTCGTAGCTCTAAATTGATATCTTCTTCAAAAAATGGCCATCAGCCATCATCGAAACGGCCATCATCGAAAAACATGATGGCCGTCCAGTTTCTTTTCGGCTGCTGCTATCAACGTGCACGAGCTGTTTTGTTGAATTGCTATTGGCCGGCGCTAACAATATGCTAGCAGTTTAATCGATAGTTGCAGTGCTTCTAGTAGCGGAAGCCCCCTGGAGTCTACCCGATACCTTTTTGCTCCCAGCAAGTTCCTGGAGTCTTTGGAATATCTCAGCAACTAGGGCGAATCTGGAGAAACGAAGTCATGGGTCAATTCAGAAAATTATGTTCTATATACCAGTGTCAATAACCCCAAATAAGCGATGTGAGTAGGCACACTCCCTTTTAACCCGCGAGTTACTGGGGGGGCTATTTTTTGCCCCCTTCCGTTATTTTGCAATAACTCCTAAACGAACATCGGTATCATCACCAACCTTGCGGTACCTTCTCTCACAGCAATTCTACACATGTTGGCAAAAGGAAAAATATGAGGTTATGATAGGTCAACCGGGAATGACGTCAGAGTGACGTCATGTTCTTCGGATTTTGTTGCAAAATAATGGTTTGCGGAAAACGCTGTCAAAGGTACGATGTTTGAGATAAACTCCATTGTTTTACATCAAATTAATGACAAGAGACCGGGCTATCAAACTGCTATCTCAGATTTTTGACTTTTTTTAATTCAAAATTTTGGAAAATCCATTTTTTTTTTAAACAAAATTTTCAAGAAAAAATCAGAATGATCCAAAAACCGGAATATATGTGTTCGAGACGTGTGCGGTGAATATGTGTACCAAATTTGAAGTTGATGTCTTCAAAAATGACTGAGTTATGACCTTTAAATGCCAAAAATCGACCACCTCTCACAGCATTACTATGCATACAAAACGTATTTCCATTTTTGCTTTTTACTTCTATTTATATGGAACAAACAATGTTCTAAGGTCATTTTACGCGTTCTAGACAAAAAATAAACCCATAAACATGTGTTACAACGCCTAATGACCGTAATCTGCAGTTTGACCTCGTGACCTCGGATGACCTTGACCTGACCCAAGGTCATAAACAGCTTAGAAAGGTACTTAGAAGTGTCAGACAAACGAATCATACCGATTTATCGACAGCTTATGCGTTTAATATCGCAATTTTGCGCGACAATTCCATCCATCGAGACCTTTTGACACGGTCAAACATTTTGTACTTGACCTGACCTGTGACGTCATCGGTGACTCCGAGGTCAACAATATTATGTTTCCCTCGATAAATTTCCCAGGGCTATCGAATGCCGTTTTAATTGTTACATTCGGTCCGGTAGTTCCGGAGATCAGAGGGGGGGGGGGGCAAAAAATAGCCCCCCCCCCCCACCCCAGTAAGTCGCGTTATGAAATATACCCCAGTAACTCGCGGGTTAACTAGTAATTTGTCAATTGTATGGGCTGAACGGAACGACCACACCACCGCAGCGTTACGTAGGAACGGTCCACCACTACCACCGCAACGTTACGTAGGAACGGTCCACCACTACCACCGCAGCGTTACGTAGGAACGGTCCACCACTACCAACGCAGCGTTACGTAGGAACGGTCCACCACTACCACCGCAGCATTACGTAGGAACGGTCCACCACTACCACCGCAGCGTTACGTAGGAACGGTCCACCACTACCACCGCAGCGTTACGTAGGAACGGTCCACCACTACCACCACAGCGTTACGTATGAACGGTCCACCACTACCAACGCAGCGTTACGTAGGAACGGTCCACCACTACTAACGCAGCGTTACGTAGGAACGGTCCACCACTACCACCACAGCGTTACGTAGGAACGGTCCACCACTACCACCGCAGCGTTACGTAGGAACGGTCCACCACTACTAACGCAGCGTTACGAAGGAACGGTCCACCACTACCACCGCAGCGCAGCACGGCACCGACCGGCGCTGCCGACCGCAGACGACGTGGTGAACGGTGATCGGACCAGTGGCTGCCAGGGGATGCCAGGGGCTGCCAGGGGTTGCCAGGGGCTGCCAGGGGCTGCCAGGGGCTGCCAGGGGCTGCCAGGGGCTGCCAGGGGCTGCCAGGGGATGCCAGGGGCTCCCAGGGGATGCCAGGGGATGCCAGGGGATGCCAGGGGATGCCAGGGGATGCCAGGGGATGCCAGGGGATGCCAGGGGATGCCAGGGGATGCCAGGGGATGCCAGGGGATGCCAGGGGATGCCAGGGGATGCCAGGGGATGCCAGGGGATGCCAGGGGACCAGCCGGCTGGTGAAGACACACACTAACCAATCCATTACGTGCCGGTCATTTACACACTAACCAATCCATTACGTGCCGGTCACAGAGTCCACCAACCATCGAGCAACCGTGCACTGTCGGACGTTTATGGGCGGGTATCGAACAAGACGCCGAGCGATCAATGTCCCGCGATTCGACACAAGACACAACTCTCTCCAGCAAACAGATGGCTTTGTACATTGTATGATAGAAGCGACATCGACCGGCATCACGAGCCTGCTCGGTCGTTTTTTTCTGTCCAGACAATCACCAGGTAAAGAGAAGGACCAGCAAACTAACTCACTTTGAAACACCATCATCACAAAACACAGGAACACCGAGCCCCGAGTGACGGGGAATCCATGGAAAGCCCAGCCTTCCGCAGAGCTAAGTCCTCCTCCGCCAGCCGGCACAGGCGGACACGGCGGCGGACTGTTCGCCCACACGTCTACCTCTCACGGGACCCAGCCAAGTCTTCCTCCGCCAGCCTATAACACGGCGGCGGACTGTTCGCCCACACGTCTACCTCTCACGGGAACCACTCGCTCCACTGTGCGGCGGCCGACCGGACGTGACGACCAGCACTGCGGCACGGCACGGCGGCGGACAGGGCACGGCGGTCTTTCGCGCAGCACTCACCGCCATGGCAGCTGTGGTGCGGCCGGTGACACTGTACGGTGACCAGCTCTCCGACGGCCAGCGGTCACCGGCGGCGACTGTCGGCCGACCACCACCAGCACCCGCCGAGCGACATTAGCTCGAGTACGAAGGACACCCCGCGGCCACCGGTCGCCCGGTAAGGAGACCAGCACCGCTGGACAGCAGGAAAGTCGGCCCGTCAGCGTGAGGCAGCGCACGGAAACGTGACACGGCACCGCGATTAGGGACCGCACCACCGCGCCGAACGTGGATGTAGAATGGGATCCCTACCAGTCCAGTGTGGAGACACTGATAGTCGACAGAATCCAGTGAGGAGTCACTCAGTGTCGATCGAGTCCAGTGAGGAGTCACGACGTGTCGATCGAGTCCAGTGAGGAGTCACGACGTGACGATCGAGTCCAGTGAGGAGTCACTACGTGTCGATCGAGTCCAGTGAGGAGTCACTACGTGTCGATCGAGTCCAGTGAGGAGTCACTACGTGTCGATCGAGTCCAGTGAGGAGTCACTACGTGTCGATCGAGTCCAGTGAGGAGTCACTACGTGTCGATCGAGTCCAGTGAGGAGTCACGACGTGTCGATCGAGTCCAGTGAGGAGTCACTACGTGTCGATCGAGTCCAGTGAGGAGTCGCTACGTGTCGATCGAGTCCAGTGAGGAGTCACTCAGTGTCGATCGAGTCCAGTGAGGAGTCACTACGTGTCGATCGAGTCCAGTGAGGAGTCACTCAGTGTCGATCGAGTCCAGTGAGGAGTCACTACGTGTCGATCGAGTCCAGTGAGGAGTCACTACATGTCGATCGAGTCCAGTGAGGAGTCACTACGTGTCGATCGAGTCCAGTGAGGAGTCACTGATTGTCCAGTGAGGAGTCACTGATTGTCCAGTGAGGAGTCATCGACATCTGACCGACATCGGACACCACAGCATCTAACCAGACATCTGACGCCACAGCCTCCAACCAGACATCTGACCAGGGATGTAGGATCCTATTCAGTTGAGGGGCCTTCAGCCCCACCAACTTGGCTTCAGCCCCCCCCCCCCCCCCACTTGGACGAGGAAGTGGGTCAAATCCGGGGAGAAATCTGTTTTTTTTTAGGGTACTTTAAGCGATTTTTCCCAGCTCAGCCCCCCCCCCCCCCCCGAAAAAAAAACTTTCTGGAGAAGCTACGCCCCTGCATCTGACCGACATGGGGCGCCGGCTGAGCGTACTACAGTCCTCAGTGACCTCAGCTGACCTTGGGCGGCTCACAGCTCACTGAATGCCGTGATCTATAACGGGTCTGGCTGGCGGCGGCGTTGTGGCGTTCAACTGACCACCTTACGCCACAGGACAGGGACAACCCTGGTACTAACCGGTTGGAGTGTGCGCGTCGAGTACAATGGGTGGCGTGGAGTACAATGGGTGCATTGCACCATGCACCGTAACACGTCTGTCAACTGGCACTGGACGAGTCCAGCAGAACAGAAATTACAATACCCGAAAAGAACACATCGGTTCTAAAGACCGAAGGAAAATTATGAAATACCCCACGTCGCAAGTCTGTGTGCCGAGTAGACAGCATGACAAAGTCTCAGGATCGCATACAAACAAAAGAATACATGGCAAAACAACTTGACGCATGCAAAGCTTAAATAGCTTTAACCCGCGCCCTGCTGGTGCTCGGCTTCACCTTCGCCGTGTTGGGGGGAGGGGGTCGACACCCCCCTCGAACTCGTCTCCTATGGGACGTAGACAAAAACAGAAAACACCGTTCAAAAGCTCGTCAAAAATCACTTTGAAACTATTTCGGGTTATTTTTTGGCTCAGGTCAATATTGAGGTCAACAGTGGTCATCGAAGGTCAGATTTTCCAGTTTTAGGACATCGCCCCAGAAATCCCCAAATATCTCGGGAACGATATGATAGCTAGGAACAAACGGGAAAAAACAATCGAAATCTCTTGAAATACACAATCGCTATGGTGTCCACCAATTTTAGCTCAGGTCAATAGTTTAGGCTCTAGCCATCGCTATTTTTTGGCAAAAAGTTGTTAGCAAATAACTTTTTACCTAATAAAGATAAGGCAATGATTTTGACGCCATCATGTTCGTCTCATCAAGGTGCT
Organism: Chirona hameri; assembly: GCA_036785665.1. Classification (NCBI taxonomy): domain Eukaryota; kingdom Metazoa; phylum Arthropoda; class Thecostraca; order Balanomorpha; family Balanidae; genus Chirona; species Chirona hameri. The sequence continues at coordinate 334,292 of JAXIVJ010000160.1, read as the reverse complement.
TCCAACCACATTCATTTTGACCAGTTTAGGTCAACTTAACATTTGACCTCAGGTCACAAGTGGCGACCGAAGTAGATAATGTTGCATATTAGGAGATGTGTCTCGGCGAGACAAACACATTGATGCCGGTTTCACTTCTTTATCTTCATTCTATCGAGAGTTATGGACAAAAAAGTGTTGGTGAGCTCAGATGACCTCGGCTGACCCTGTAGGGGTCACTGAACAAAAATTACACCTGGATCATCAAGAATAACCTATGATAACATGATCCAGAAGGAATTGGCCTGATATCATGCGTATCCTCGGAAAACGAAGCATTTGGATATTTCCCCGTTGACTTATAATGGGGAGGTCACGCAATTGACCCGACCTTAGGTCACCGATATACAAAATCTTAGATATTCGAATTGTAGGTACAGGGACCCGCAGTTGCTATAGGTCCGGCTTATTTTCTCCTCTAGCGTATGTTTGACGGCGAATTAAGAAACGACCATATATGCATTCAAACCGCATTACTGAGAGCTTCAAATTGATATATTGACGCATTACTGAGGGCTTCAAATTGATATATTAACGTTTTGTTTTGGGGGACCGTTTGCTTCCAGGCTAGTTTGGTTCCGTGGTTTGGTTCAGTTTACGCACAGTTTAAGGAGTTTACGCTCGATGTTCCGGTGTGCTGGTGAAATCGTGGGCTGCCTCCTACTCGGGAGTGTCAAGTTCTTATCGGGATGCGTGCTGAGCGTCCGGACTCCGGAGACTCCGGCCATCCCTAAACTGGTCAGTGGTGAATCTACGTCAGGGCAAAACAGGCAATTGGGGCATGACAGATCAACCAAGTCATAACACCATACATCTCAGATTTCCACCAAACTACGTTTCGGGGGTTATCTGCGCCGTAGATTCACATTATGAAATGTACAGCTCCGTCCGTCAACCGGTTTCCGAGTTACAGCCGTGGGCAACTTTGTTATGTCATGCAAAACTCTAGTTTTCAGAGGGCAATATCTCCCATCTAAATCATGCGAGTCATATAAACTTATATATAATCAGAATTGTCAGGAACAATATATTAATATGATCAAATAATTTTGCGAAAATACGCAAATTTTCGAATTTGTACACGCGTCAGATCACGTAATTTTATGTGAACATTTAAAATTCTGTTTTTTTTTGTCGTGGCAGAATCGACTTCGATACATTGGCCTTCGATGGTGAGAAAATTGGATATAGGTTTTTCCTCCAAATATTTTATGTATATTTTTATTTGGAAATGAATGGTCACCAGCACGTCTTTGGTACATCTTTGGTCTTGAGCTTTCCTGGTCAATGTTATTCCAACAGCAATATGTCATGTTACACTTCCGTTCATTCGAGCAGGAAAACGCATTTTAAATTACCATGTCAATGGAGCTCGCAATCATAGGCACGAGCACCTACCCAGCAAAATAAAAAATTGACGACTCGCCACACGAGCAACACTAATATTTGGCGCAAGTTGCATTCACCAACAACGCTGTGCAGCCTCAGCAGTAAGCAGCACACCATTCAAGTCAGGCTGCCAAGTCTTATACTGGCGACACCGCTCACCAGAGAGCCCACTTCCGAGTTCTCCAGCACCCGCAAAGCACACCACAAGACAAAACAACAAGACGAAGCGCGTGCCCTGACCGCGCTGCCCGGCTCACACAGACGCCGCCGTCCTGCATTCAGTGCAGTGCAGACGACCGCAGTTAGTCGGAGACAGACGCCGCGGTGCAAACACCACTCCGTCCGCCACAGTCACTCAGCCACGAACATCAGAACACCACTCCGTCCACCACAGTCACTCAGCCACGAACACCAGAACACCACTCCGTCCACCACAGTCACTCAGCCACGAACATCAGAACACCACTCCGTCCACCACAGTCACTCAGCCACGAACATCAGAACACCACTCCGTCCACCACAGTCACTCAGCCACGAACACCAGAACACCACTCCGTCCACCACAGTCACTCAGCCACGAACATCAGAACACCACTCCGTCCACCACAGTCACTCAGCCACGAACGTCAGAACACCACTCCGTCCACCACAGTCACTCAGCCACGAACATCAGAACACCACTCCGTCCACCACAGTCACCCAGCCACGAACATCAGAACACCACTCCGTCCGCCACAGTCACTCAGCCACGAACATCAGAACACCACTCCGTCCACCACAGTCACTCAGCCACGAACATCAGAACACCACTCCGTCGACCACAGTCACTCAGCCACGAACGTCAGAACACCACTCCGTCCACCACAGTCACTCAGCCACGAACGTCAGAACACCACTCCGTCCACCACAGTCACTCAGCCACGAACATCAGAACACCACTCCGTCCACCACAGTCACTCAGCCACGAACATCAGAACACCACTCCGTCCGCCACAGTCACTCAGCCACGAACATCAGAACACCACTCCGTCCACCACAGTCACTCAGCCACGAACATCAGAACACCACTCCGTCCACCACAGTCACTCAGCCACGAACACCAGAACACCACTCCGTCCACCAGTCACTCAGCCACGAACGTCAGAACACCACTCCGTCCACCACAGTCACTCAGCCACGAACATCAGAACACCACTCCGTCCACCACAGTCACTCAGCCACGAACATCAGAACACCACTCCGTCCACCACAGTCACTCAGCCACGAACGTCAGAACACCACTCCGTCCACCACAGTCACTCAGCCACGAACACCAGAACACCACTCCGTCCACCACAGTCACTCAGCCACGAACGTCAGAACACCACTCCGTCCACCACAGTCACTCAGCCACGAACATCAGAACACCACTCCGTCCACCACAGTCACTCAGCCACGAACATCAGAACACCACTCCGTCCACCACAGTCACTCAGCCACGAACATCAGAACACCACTCCGTCCACCACAGTCACTCAGCCACGAACACCAGAACACCACTCCGTCCACCACAGTCACTCAGCCACGAACATCAGAACACCACTCCGTCCACCACAGTCACTCAGCCACGAACGTCAGAACACCACTCCGTCCACCACAGTCACTCAGCCACGAACATCAGAATACCACTCCGTCCACCACAGTCACTCAGCCACGAACATCAGAACACCACTCCGTCCACCACAGTCACTCAGCCACGAACATCAGAACACCACTCCGTCCACCACAGTCACTCAGCCACGAACGTCAGAACACCACTCCGTCCACCACAGTCACTCAGCCACGAACATCAGAACACCACTCCGTCCACCACAGTCACTCAGCCACGAACATCAGAACACCACTCCGTCCACCACAGTCACTCAGCCACGAACGTCAGAACACCACTCCGTCCACCACAGTCACTCAGCCACGAACGTCAGAACACCACTCCGTCCACCACAGTCACTCAGCCACGAACACCAGAACACCACCCCGTCCACCACAGTCACTCAGCCACGAACATCAGAACACCACTCCGTCCACCACAGTCACTCAGCCACGAACATCAGAACACCACTCCGTCCACCACAGTCACTCAGCCACGAACATCAGAAACACCACTTCCGTCCACCACAGTCACTCAGCCACGAACATCAGAACACCCACCCCGTCCACCACAGTCACTCAGCCACGAAACATCAGAACACCACTCCGTCCACCACAGTCACTCAGCCACGAACATCAGAACACCACTCCGTCCACCACAGTCACTCAGCCACGAACACCAGAACACCACCCCGTCCACCACAGTCACTCAGCCACGAACACCAGAACACCACTCCGTCCACCACAGTCCACTCACGCTGTCAGCGAGACAACCACGTTCACAACCACGTTCACTATCGACCCTGTTATGCAAAGTTTGTCTGCATCTGAGGTACCGAAATGGATGTCAGTGCCTGTCAGGAGGTGCGAGAGTGCGAGAGTGCGAGAGTGCGAGAGTGCGAGTCGAGAGTGCGAGTGAGTGCGAGAAGGAGAGTGCGAGAGTGCGAGAGTGCGAGGAGTGCGAGGAGTGCGAGAGTGCGAGTGCGAGAGGAGGAGAGTGCGAGAGTGCGAGGAGTGCGAGGGAGAGTGCGAGAGGTGCGAGAGTGCGAGAGTGCGAGAGTGCGAGTGAGAGTGCGAGAGTGCGAGAGTGCGAGAGTGCGAGAGTGCGAGAGTGCGAGAGTGCGGAGAGAGAGTGCGAGAGTGCGAGAGTGCGAGAGTGCGAGGAGTGCGAGAGTGCGAGAGGAGTGCGAGAGTGCGAGAGAGAGAGAGAGAGAGAGAGAGAGAGAGAGAGAGAGAGAGAGAGAGAGAATTGAGAGAGAGAGAGAAGAGAGAGAGAGAGAGAGAGAGAGAGAGAGGAGAGAGAGAGAAGAGAGAGAGAGAGAAGAGAGAGAGAGAAGAGAGAGAGAGAGAGAGAGAGAGAGGAGAGAGAGAGAGAGAGAGAAGAGAGAGAGAGAGAGAGAGAGAGAGAGAGAGAGAGAGAGAGAGAGAGAGAGAGAGAGAGAGAGAGAGGAGAGAGAGAGGAGAAACGGGGGAGGTGGGGCTGCTCTGGGCCGGCCGACCGGGACGGGTTACTGAGTTCATCCCGGCAGTCGCGTAAACAGGGTGCTTTTGCGAGTTGTGATATACACACGAGCATTGACAGAGCAGACCAGAATGACAGAGAGCGTGGCGGCTCACAGCTCACAGGTCAGCCTCAGTTCAGTGTTCGTGCACGAGAGAAGGCGAGGGCGCGTGCACTAACGAGGATGGGGTGTGTTGAAGAGTCTGTGTCCGTCAACAGGGCCGCGCTGGTTTGACAGATCGTCAAACATGAGTCAGTACGACCCGCACTAACAGTCAATCGTTCATCAGTCCGAGCAGAGCGATTCAGCAAGGAAAAACTGGTATAATTTGCAGTCTATAGAAGTAGGCACAACACACAACATACATCGAACAGCCAACCCCATAATAACACAACATACACCGAGCTGCCCACCCCATCATAACATAACATACACCGAGCTGCCCACCCCATCATAACACAACATACACCGAAGCTGCCCACCCCATCATAACACAACATACACCGAGCTGCCCACTCCATCATAACACAACATACACCGAGCTGCCCACCCTATCATAACACAACATACACCGAGCTGCCCCACCCCATCATAACACAACATACACCGAGCTGCCCCACCCCATCATAACACAACATACACCACACCACGACCCCCCCCCCCCCCCTTAGCGTTTCGCCCCCTAAGTGAGCGCTAGAGCTTCGATTCAAAGACAGAGCATGTTGCTCGTCACGAGAGGAAGCCGCTGATACCAGATTTTAAGGTTTTGGGTCATTAGGTGACTTTGGGTCATTAGGTGATTAGGTCATGTCAATGACCCAAAAGTCATCAAAATTGTAAATGCGTATAAATTTAATTTTATCGAGCTAGAATCGCGAATGAGCATATCATAATGCTTAATGGGTGCCAAATTCGTAATCAGCGTCACAAAATTTCCTAAAAACTGCCAAATTCCAAAAAATGTCATGTCAGGTCATCTGAGGTCAGTGACCTCGGTTGACATGTGGAAGCGCATGACCCCAGTGGAACATATACTTATATAAAATGGATCCCAAATTTGAAATCAGCGTCACAAAATGTCCTAGAAACCGCCAGAAGCCCAAAAAAGTAATATGAGGTCATCGGAGGTCAATGACTCAGTTGACCTCTGAAAAGGTCAATCGAGGTCAGTGGAAACCACAACTGTTACCTGAAACACCTGTGCATATGCTCCTGAACAACAAACACTCGACAACTGCACAAGTTACAAGCATCGATACTGCGGGACGCCAGTTGCGCCTGACATGACCTTCAGAAAACAGGTATGGGTCATGAGGGTTAGAAATGCAAAATGTTCAGAGTATGTGTCAATTTTTCCAAAGTAGGATAGCTCCATCACAATCGGTTAGAAACTACGGCGAGTTATTCCAGAAAGACGAGGAGGTGGTCCCCCCCCCCCCCCCCCTTACCCGGGCGAGGGTTAACCCGCGAGTTACTTGGGGTATATTATATAACGCGACTTACTGGGGGGGGGCTATTTTTTGCCCCCCCCCCACCCCCCCCCCCCCGCCTCGGATTTCCGGAACTACTGGACCGAATGTAAGAATTCAAACGGTATTCGATAGCCCTGGGAAATTTATCGAGGGAAACATAATATTGTTGACCTCAGGGTCACCGATGACGTCACAGGTCAGGTCAAGTACACAATGTTTGACCGTATCAAAAGGTCTCGATGGATGGAATTGTCGCGCAAAATTGCGATATTAAACGCATAAGCTGTCGATAAATCGGCATGATTCGTGTGTCTGACACTTCTAAGTACCTTTCTAAGCCGTTTATGACCTTGGGTAAATTCAAGGTCATCCGAGGTCACGAGGTTAAATTGCAGATTACGGTCATTAGGCGTTGTAACACGTGTGTATGGGTTTGTCTTTCGTCTAGAACGCGAAAAATGACCTTAGAACATTGTTTGTTCCATATAAATAGAAGTAAAAAGCAAAAACGGAAATGCCTTTTGTACGCTGTGAGAGGTGGTTGATTTTTGTCATTTAAAGGTCATAAGTCAGTCATTTTTTAAGATATCGACTTCAAATTTGGTACACATATTCACCGCACACGTATCAATCGCATATATTCCGGTTTTTGGATAATTCTGATTTTTTCTTGAAAATTTTGTAAAAACAAAATGTATTTGGATTTCTCAAAATTTTTAATACAAAAAAAATCCGAGATAGCAGTTGGATAGCGCGGTCTATTGTCAATAATTTGATTTAAGACAATTGAGTTTATATCAAACATCGTACCTTTGACAGCGTTTTCCGCAAACCATTATTTTGCAACAAAAACCGAAGAACATGACGTCACTCTGACGTCATTCCCGGTTGACCTATCATAACCTCATCTTTTTCCTTTTTGCCAACATGTGTAGAATTGATGTGAGAGAAGGTACTGCAATTGTGGTGACGATACCGGTGTTCGTTTAGGAGTTATTGCAAAATAACGAGAGGGGGGGGGGGGAAATAGCCCCCCCAGTAACTCGCGGGTTAAATGACAAAAATCGACCACCTCTCACGGCATTACTATGCATGAAAATGCATTTCTGTTTTTGCTTTTTACTTCTATTTATATAGAACAAACAATGTTCTAATGTCATTTTTCGCGTTCTAGACGGGAAAAAACCCATACACATGTGTTACAACGCCTAATGACCGTAGTCTGCAGTTTGACCTCGTGACCTTGGATGACCTTGACCTGAACCAGGGTCATAAACAGATTAGGATGGTACTTAAAAGTGTCAGACACACGAATCATACCGATTTATCGACTGCTTATGCGTTTAATATCGCAATTTTGCGCGACAATTCCATCCATCGAGACCTTTTGACACAGTCAAACCTTTTGTACTTGACCTGACCTGTGACGTCATCGGTAACCCCGAGGTCAACAATATAAGGTCTCTCCTGATAAATTTATCAGGGCTATCGAATGCAGTTTGCATTTTTACAATCGGTCCAGTAGTTCCGGAGATCCGGGGGGGAGGGGGCAAAAAATAGCCCCCCCCCCCCCCCAATAAGTCGCGTTATGTAATATACCCCAGTAACTCGCGGGTTAAAACCCGCCATTGACTGGGGGGGAGGGGGCGTTTAACCCCCCTCTGATGAATGTTCGTAATAGCTCGAAAACCAATAGAGCTATCAACGTGAAACTTCGGATACCTTCTTCTGAATCACGTTTACGTCATCTGCGAAAAAATAAAACAATTTCGTCGAAAAAAATCGAGTTATAGCGAATTTAGTGACTTCACTACACACGATTTTAGCATCAAAATCAGCTAAAATTTAACAGATTGTACAAATGCCATATTTTGGGCAAAATGCAATCCAAAAACGTCAAAAGATAGAAAATGGCAAGGGCTACAACATGGCTATCTCGGATTAAAAAAGTTTTGACCCCAATTTTTTTTTAATGGGGGAAAAATTATAACAAAATAAACATTTCCTAAAATATTTATTAAAAAAACGGAAGTTTTGTCAGAGAACCATTTGTAGGCAACTACCATACCAAATTTCAAACTGATATCTCCATTTCTGACTGACTTATGGCATCTAAAACTTATGCGCAACTCATGACGTCATATTTTGAAATTGCGTTTTTTGTATTGACCAGATAGACAAATCAATCCCAGCACTGTATTTCTGAGACAAAACTGGTCAAGAAACATGCCTTATCGAGTTAGATTTATCCATTTCAAAGTTTGACCTTCAGTGACCTGAACTTGACAATAACTTCACGTAAATGAAGTCAGGTGGTAAAATGACTATCACTATCGAATTACACGTGACAAATGACTCATAAAACATGTGTTGCATGACTTTCGTAGATATTTTGCGCATAGTGACCTTTTGTGACCTGACCTTGACCTTTGCCAACAATCTCACTTTAGCTTATGCGGGATGTGTATCATACCTTTGGCTGCACTTTGGGTGATCATGGTCATAATCAAAGGCTTTGGATGGAAAGTATGGCCCATAAACTCAAATACGTCGATTTTGACCTTCGACCTGACCGTGACCTGACATTTGACCCCACTTTGAAATTGAGTATGCTTTAGATTCTTCCCATTGAGAGCTTTCGATTTCCGCCCTGCGCGTCTCGCTGCGATTATTGGTTCGGAAGATAACCAGGGGGCGTTTAACCCCCCCCCCCCCCCCCCCCCCCAGGCAATGGCGTTCTGCTGAGACCCTAGTAAATACCGGGTTAACTGAGTCTCCGCATTTTTTAGAGTGCTTAATACACACGCCACAGATATCTGGATAGGAAATAAACAACATGTCAAACTTTTCCTTTCAACTCTGATATCACTTAGACTTACTTTTTTTAAAATGCAATGTCCTTGAGTGAAATAAAAAAGTATAACATTTGTCATTTTAGGGGCATAAATAGGTTTGGTATTCGGTCAGTTGAGCTACAGTGAAATTTGAACCGGTTCGGTCATATGTTGGGAATTTCCCGAAAGTGACACTGCAACTGCCGTGCAACTGCCGTGCCGGTTCGGTCATATGTTGGGAATTTCCCGAAACTGACACTGCAACTGCCGTGCAACTACAGATTATGATGGGAATGAATGGCGCAGGAATCTGACAAGAGGCGCAATGATCAAGAATCAGCCCCTCTTCACAATTCGGACAGGCCGAGGTCACGGGTGCAGCACACCCGCAACCAAACATGTACTTTGGCACCGGCAGACTGGCCGTTGGCCTCTTCGCTGAGGGACTCCGGCCGAAGCGTGTAGTACCGTACCACCCCTGTCTCCTGCCTGCCTGCCTCCTCCCTCCCCTCCCCTCCCCTCCCCTCCCCTCCCCTCCCCTCCCCTCCCCTCCCCTCCCCTCCCCTCCCCTTTCCTCCCCTCCCCTCCCCTCCCCTCCCCTCCCCTCCCCTCCCCTCCCCTCCCCTCCCCTCCCCTCCCCTCCCCTCCCCTCCCCTCCAACCACCGTCCCGGTGGTTTGCTCCTCGCACTGGCATTACATCGAGACAAGCTGCAACAGTTTGGCCGCCGTCTGAGACTTAAGGACGCCAGATGAAGTCAAACAGCAAAACTCTGCGAAACAGGCTGTAAAATACTGGTCGTGGTTCGTGCCGTAGCCAGGCTCATTGTGGGTAACACTGTAACGGCCTGCCATATACGCACTACAACAGTTCACAGCAGTTAGCGCTGGTCAGTGGTCACCAAAAATAGATGGCGCTAGTTTCAAACTGCGTGATTTGTTTTGTTTTCATTGGATGGATTTTAGATATCAAGACCCACACTAAGCAGAGCTTGTTGCGTGAGCTATGACCTCACCCTCCGATCAGACAATTCCAGGTATGACGGAATTTAGTAGCGAAAGTTAAACGTAACCCAACGACTGAGCACGGTCCGCCCAGCCCTCTGACTTCATCTGACCTTGAATGCAGTCGCTGCCACCGGCCACAGCGCAGGTCATCCCCGCCAGGTGCAAAGCGCCGAAGCGGCTCGAACCCATCTTGCCAGAGTGAGTCAGATTGTATGTCTAACGCTCTACGATTGAGCTACACGTAAGTCGTAACACGGGCGGACATTGTGCTGGAAATCTGCTGCGTGTTTCTGCCAAACTGCTGCGTGCCAGAAGCGCTCAGATTCACCTATGTAGTTTAAGTGCATGTTTAAAGTATTGAAGTCTGTAGTTTAAAGTACTGTTTATATGTGTGATGCTGTAGGCAGGTGCCAGTGAAGGAGCGACAGGCGTCTTGCCTACCGGCACAACCACCAGACCGAACGACTTCAGGAGAGATATCAGCAGTGTGGCAGCCATGTTATCAAGCCTATGTAGTTGCTCTATAGCAGTGGTTATCAGCGTCGAGGGTATGGTTACCCCCTTGTGCTGACCGGAATGACCCGTTGTCGCCTTCCCCGCTGCACAGATCGCAGTTTTCGTCTTCAAGCTATGCGGTACAGCATAACTTCTATGCGGTACAGCATAACTTCTATGCGGTACAGCATAACTTCTATGCGGTACAGCATAACTTCTATGCGGTACAGCATAACTTCTATGCGATACAGCATAACTTCTATGCGGTACAGCATAACTTCTATGCGGTACAGCATAACTTCTATGCGGTACAGCATAACTTCTATGCGGTACAGCATAACCTCGGGCGTTTACTACTAATGTCACTTAGGGACAGGAGTATAAGTAGACATGAGTGTTATTCCTCTTAGCCTAAATCAGTGGTTTACCGCGTATAACAACACACAAACTATAGGCCGCAAAACTGAGCAGCTGATCATTGAACGTGCTGATTGGTGTTGATGCTCTGTGCGATAATGTGCTGATTGGTGTTGATGCTCTGTGCGATAATGTGCTGATTGGTGTTGATGCTCTGTGCGATAATGTGCTGATTGGTGTTGATGCTCTGTGCGATAATGTGCTGATTGGTGTTGATGCTCTGTGCGATAATGTGCTGATTGGTGTTGATGCTCTGTGCGATAATGTGCTGATTGGTGTTGATGCTCTGTGCGATAATGTGCTGATTGGTGTTGATGCTCTGTGCGATAATGTGCTGATTGGTGTTGATGCTCTGTGCGATAATGTGCTGTCTCTCTGTCACTGTCAGTCTCTGTGCTGACAGTGAAACTGAAACTGCAATCAGATGGATCAGTGCATGTGCATTAAAGGCACATTCCCACCTTAACATTAGTTTTGAGTTGAGATAGCCATGTTGTTGGATTTGCTTTGAAATTAAGTAGGGTAGCAGTTAAAACAACCACATAGGTCTATTCGAAAAGAAATTCGAGCTTGGTCTTGACAATTGTAACAAATAAACCCCACGTGTATTTGAATAGGGGTTTAAAGCCGATGACGTCGTCTCTCTTTACCCAATGGTGATGATAGTCGACTTGTTTTCAGGTAAACCTTGGATATATTTACGCGTTTCGTTTCTCGATCGCTGGGTGTATTATATTTACCGTGGGCTATATCAGGATAACTAGACTTCTATAAAGTGAAACTCTAATGCAATTTTCAAACGATGCCAAGAATTCGATGTGTGGTATGTGGAGCTTTCAGTGACAAGACTTCGGTGGTCAAGTGAGTGCGACACAGTTTACCATGATCACACAGATTATCACACAGATCGACACAGATGACATGATCGCATCAAATACCTGCTTGTATTTGAATCGCCAGAATTGTCTGACAAAAATTGTGCCAAACTTTGGCAGCGTAAAGGATTTATCTCAATAATGACGTCATCAACCCAAATTTTAACAACTTAATTATTATAAATTGAGTTAAAGTTTTCGAGAGAAAAAAAATATCACCATCGTTTTCAGCAGCACTTACTTCATATTTTCGGGTACAACCGGCGTATATTTGACAACTTTCAGAAAGGTGACAATGTCCCTCTAAGCGTTCACATTAAATTAATCCGTTATAATTGCTCACATAGGTGTTCAGTCGACATTAGCCCTCCCAAAGGCTCCTCCATTACTCAAAGTGGGGTAATCTCCCCCTATTTCAGAGCCTGACTATAGCGCTACAGCGATTCAGTGATCCATAATTAGCAATGGTCGGGACATAATTAACAATGGTCGGAGAAACATGCTACACTCACGGCCCAGTGATAAGGACATAATTAACGATGGTCGGAGAAACATGCTACAGTCACGGCCCAGTGATAAGGACATAATTAACGATGGTCGGAGAAACATGCTACACTCACGGTCCAGTGATAAGGACATAATTAACGATGGTCGGAGAAACATGCTACAGCCACGGCCCAGTGATAAGGACATAATTAACGATGGTCGGAGAAACATGATACACTCACGGCCCAGTGATAAGGACATAATTAACGATGGTCGGAGAAACATGATACACTCACGGCCCAGTGATAAGGACATAATTAACGATGGTCGGAGAAACATGCTACAGTCACGGCCCAGTGATAAGGACATAATTAACGATGGTCGGAGAAACATGCTACAGTCACGGCCCAGTGATAAGGACATAATTAACGATGGTCGGAGAAACATGATACACTCACGGCCCAGTGATAAGGACATAATTAACGATGGTCGGAGAAACATGATACACTCACGGCCCAGTGATAAGGACATAATTAACGATGGTCGGAGAAACATGATACACTCACGGCCCAGTGATAAGGACATAATTAACGATGGTCGGAGAAACATGCTACAGTCACGGATTTCGGATTCGCATATTTTCCTTCAAAAATGTCGCGTCGTTTGGTGAAGGTTTGATGTCGCTGCTTCTTCAAATTTCCGAAAACAGCCGTGGCTGTAGAATGTTTGTTTTTCAATATTCGTTGATGACGTCCGTTAATGACTCGTAATTCAGTCAAAAGTCGCAACAGTCTTTGAGCCATCCAGCGTCGATTTGTGAAAGTTTAACGTCGCTAGCTTCTATAGTTTCGGAGAGCAGCCTCTGCTGCAGCCCGCGGCCGTATTTCCCTACATCCATATGTCTTCAACGGCGGCAGCGCCCCTAGCGGCAGTGTGTCCCCAACATAACCCGGTGTGGTACGGCATGCACTTCACAAGCCCGTAAGGCTTACACATGGTGGCACAAAGACCGACGACACACCCATCCTCACCTTCTCTTTAACCTGATGGTGCACTAAGGGAATCTCGAGTACAGGTTCACGGCTCATTCCTCTCACTCCCCTGAAAACAAACCGCCGGGAGGCACTGAAGTCACTCAAGAGCTAGCATTTTGGAGTCTGGTAATTGTACTAAGTGCCCGGTCATATGAACCAGTCGGCAGCATGCCATGACAGGTTGCCAACTAGCCCACTCTGGCACGGTGAGTTCGAGTCGCTCCGGCGTTCGATATTTGCCCCTGGCCAGACGACCTGCCGCCGGTGGCAGCGGCCGCCGACAAACCCTGCTGGCCAGGGCAGAGGCCGGGTCGCCGGGTCGGAGCGGGTGACACGCAGAGAGGCCGCGTTCAACCCCTCCAACACATACAACTTCCCCACTGAATTAGGCCGGTTAAAGGGAATTAGGCCGGTCTGGTCACCTTGAAAGTTGTGAAATTTGGCTATATGGTGTATTTCGAGCTGAACAAAACAAATATGGCATTTGTTTGGACGATAGATGGATATTCGTCGAAAAATGGGCATGTTTCCCTTTTCTCCTTCATGGTCATACACAACTTCATGACAATTATGACGTCATGCACATGGTAGCTTGGATATGGAAAATATTGCACACAAAAATGACGGACTTTAGGCATATAAACGCAGGCTGCTTGAACCGTAAACAACCGTTGTGAGGACCCGAAACAAGTTTCGGGGAAATTAAACTTCTTCTAAAAGGGGCCCACTAGTCCTGTGTCGAAATTACTTAGCGTAGCGAGGCAATTATTTGATCACAACCCGTTTTTCGATCTGCTCTACAAATCTGTTATCTCAGTTCAAAACCCCATGTTAAAGGTGAGCTTTAACTGTTGCAATACCCGGACGTATGGTAGCGTTAGGGCCAGCGCAATGAACAGCCGCTCCGCTTAGCCAAGGGAACAATGACCGATTATCACTGTCGTCCACACACTCCAGCCTTCCTTCACTGGTGGAGTGAGGACAGTTATGGTACACATCATTCGGTGTGACTTCCATGAAAATATTTATCATTTTGGACATGCCCATCCATCTCAAATCAAGGCAAGGACCGGGCACATACCTATAACATCTGAAATATGAAGTGGACACAAACTGTGATCCTTATCTGACGGCTGGCTACATAACCAGAAAATGTTGAGTATAATGATTCATCTGATTATTATCTTAACTGACGTGTCTGATCATTATCTCATCCGATTCATCTGGCCATTTTGACATCTGGTCATTATTAAAAATAAAGACAGCATAAGATCAGGTAGCCCATTGTGATACAGGATGTTCAATGTGAGTTTTGCAAGTAACCTGTGTAATTGAGGTGTATGAAATTTGTCTAAGTGGTTAAATCAAATGAAGTTATTACGAAGTCAGCTTTGAGGAAACTAGAGTAACCACAGTGTTCTGAAATTGGGAAAATTACATGCAGAACTACATGCATTTACCAAAATATCTACCACCCCAAAAATGCCTCTTGATTTGAAATAGTTGCCTCCCATTCGCCACGCCTTTGCCAGTCAATTCGAATTCACGCATCAGAGACCAGAGTATCCATAGACATATTTAAAGGAAAATAATTACCTTTTGATTTATTTATCTGCATTATTTTGTTACACATGTATGGTATCAAATTGATCGCATTTCAATTTAAAAATGAAATCACTTTTTTTATTTCGACAATTACATTTTGGGAAATACAAATATGTACTTACATATGGTGACGAACAGTATGATCCATCACTATCTCTGGTTTGAATGTTGATTTGTAAACAAGTCATAGGTCCAGAAATGAAGTAAGTGAGCCAAGAAGCGTGACAACGTCCCTGATTGGTCAATGAAACAAATCGCCGACATCACTCATATGGGTCGACGTTGGGTGCAGAAGTGAACTTCCGATTTAATTGACAGTTTGTCCAATGTTTGTTGATTTTGTGGGGGATTTTTTTTTATTTTTCATGATAAGCTAAAGCATAGTTATATATACAGCCAGAGAAGAAAAAACTCCTAATGTTGAAAATACATGAACCAATTTTCACAAATTAAGGGTCGCAACCACAACTAGGCCGTCGTTGGGTGCATAAGTTAACTGCTAATTTGGTTGCCTTTGTATTCAATGTTTGTTGATTTTTAAGGGCAGTAGGGCACATACTCACGATAAACAGAGTGGAAGGCATATTAGATAGGTATTTTGGAAGCGTGTTTGTGATTTTCCAGGTACAGGGACCCGCAGTTGCTATGGTACATGCTAAGGTCCGGCTTCTTTCTCCTGTAGCGTATGTTTGGCGGCAAATTAAGAAACGACCATATATGCATTCAAACCGCATTACTGAGAGCTTCAAATTGATATATTGACGCATTGGCCCACCTTATCCATTGGCTGCTGTTAAGCAAAAATCAGTTTGTTTTCACCGCAAAGCGCTAAAAACGGATTTTTGCTTAAAAGCAGCCAATAGATAAGGTGAGCCAATGCGTCAATATATCAATTTGAAGCCCTCAGTAATGCGGTTTGAATGCGTATATAGTCGTTGCTTAATACGCCGCCAAACATACGCTACAGGAGAAAGAAGCCGGACCTTAGTGTGTACCATAGCAACTGCGGGTCCCTGTACATCCAGGGATATTGACTCACATTTCATAAGAATAATTCAAAATTGTGAAAAACATGGGGCATTCTGTGATGATTTGTCAGTGACCACTCGTGCAGAATGTCTCCCAATGGTTACATGTTAAATCTGCCAGATTGTAATTGTTTCTAAAAGTCATACCAATACTTATATTGTCATAAATCTACTAATTCATGAATTGCCAAATGTTAATGCATGGGAAAATAAGGTGATTGGTCAATCCTGCTTATATTGTCTAAATTATGGGTTTGTTGCCCCCATTATTTACTTGATGGGCTATGCTGGAGCACAACCCATCACGTAATGCCAACCTATCCCAATAATGCTGGATCCAGTGAAAGAATACTTTTAAATTTCAGATTTGTTCACATGATAGGCTAAGAGTTGAACTATATTTTTGCATGGATATTTCGGAATTCACTAGTCTTTCTCAGACCACCTCATAGCATATTAATGAACTTGTGTGGTTGCTATGTATAGTATGGGTATGCTTCTGCATCCTACTTTGTTAACCTACGCCGTGCCGGTGCTCGGCACCACCTACGCCGTACGGGGGGGGGGGGGCAGTGTCAGAAAAGTGGCCCGTTTCACCATTTTTCAGAACTTGGAAGTTTTGTTACGTGAAAACTTTGACTGTAATTTTTTTTTTAATCTGCGGGTGCAAATGGCTGACAAGCATAAACGATAGACTGAGACTTGACTTTCCGAACAATGCACAGTGGGCGTAAAAGGGGATTTAGCCTCGCGAAACCTATTAACCCCTATAACTTTTTTACCTTACAACATGCATCAACCAGTGAAACATCATTAGAAAGCCAATTAATCAAGGAATACATTACGTTAAATAGCGGACATGTTGCAGGGCTTTTGTAACGCGGGGGATTGCTTGCAAGTTGCAATACAGAACATTAGGGTTACAATTTGGATCTCCTCGGATCTCCGGAATTACTGGACTGATTTTACCAATTCAAACGGCATTCGATGTCTCTTGAAAATGTGTGGGGGGAAACCTAATATTGTTGACCTCAGGGTCACCGATGACGTCACAGGTCACGTCAAAGACACAATGTTTGACCGTGTCATAAAGGTCTCGGTGGATGGAATTGTCGCGCAAAATTGCGATAACGCATTAGCAGTCAATAAATCGGTACGATTCGTGTGTCTGACACTTCTAAGTACCATTCTAAACTTTGTATGACCTTGGGTCAGGTCAAGGTCATCCGAGGTCACGAGGTCAAACTGCCGATTACGGTTATTAGGCGTTACAACACATGTTTATTGGTTCGTTTTTCGTCTCGAACCCGAAAAATGACCCTATAACATTGTTTATTCCATAGAAATATAAGTAAAAAGCAAAAACGAAAATGCATTTTATATGCATGGTAATGCTGTGAGAGGTGGTCGATTTTTGTCTTTGAAAGGTCATAAGTAAAGTATTTTTGACGATATTGACTTAAAGTTTGGTACACATATTCACTGGACACGTCTCGTACACATATATTCCAGTGTTGGATAACTGATTTGTTTGGAAAATATTGCAAAAACTACATTTTTGGGTCTTTGGATTTCTCAAATTTTGAATTTCAATAAAATCGAAAATCAGAGATTGCAGTTTGATAGCCAAGTCTGTTCTCAGTCATTTGGTATATGATAATTGAATTTGTCTTAAAAATTGTACTTTTGACAGCGTATTTTGCAAACCCTTATTTTTCAACAAAAACCGCAGAACATGACGTCACTCTGACGTCATTCCCGGTTGACCTATCATAAGCTCATCTTTTTCCTTCAACAAACATGTGTAAAATTAATGTGAGAGAGAGTATTGAAAGCTTGGTGACGATACCGGTGTTGGTTTAGGAGATTCGCAAAATAACGGAGGGGGAGATAGCCCCCCCCCCCCCCCAATTAACTCGCGGGTTAATATGATTTTGCAACAATAATAATTTTAATAGCTTGCAATAATGAGGTTTTTGAGGTATCCAGAAAACATTTTCGGCAGCGTTCGAAACTTTTCGCTTGTTTGCTGACTGGCCTTTGCTGACTTGTTTAATGTTTGCTTTGTTTATATTTGTTTGCCATGTTGAGAGATCGTACACTTTCACACAAATTGTGCAAATTTGCCATCATAAATGTATTCCTGCTTTGAATTAGGGTTAGGCTTTTCCACATCAGAGAAATATGGTACCATATGAAATATGGTATATGGAAATATGGTATGTGGTCAGAACTTGAAAGATAAGTATCTGTTGTAGAACTTGGGGCACGACTCTAATGGCTATCCCCAATAGATATCCCAACATTTTGCTCTTGGTGTATCCTCTGGGTGTATAAGACAAATACATGAAATTAGTACATATCTGCTACAAGCACAACTACTAAATGCGCAATGCATTGTACCATATTGTATATTAGTCTCCCGAGGGCCAATCGTCTCAGATAAACGCATTAATATTATTCGAAACGTTCAAAAACGAAACCTAGGTATATTTGACAACTCGGTTCCGGTAAGCTTGGACAAAAGTCATTTTTTGCCATGTCCTTAGATAATTGATGCTTCGGCGGACGTACATTTTACCCTATTTATTATTTACGCATGTATACTTTATGGAACTATTCCAGGTAGAGGTAGACCTTGTTCATGAACCTTACATTTATTTAATTCTTCACACATTTCACAGCACTATGACGAGTTACAGCTAGTCACTATCACTGCTGCTGTGACGCTCTGCTGTGATGCTGTGCCAGTCTGTCCACCAACCAATGAGGACGCTTCTGAGTCCGCTGTAGTTTGGTGGTGGTTTTATATCATCGTTGAAATAAAAACCTTCAAATGCGAGCTTAGATCATATACCATACGCTGGGTTCCTACACCCGGGCGCTCAAGTAAATACGGAAACTTCTTGCAAAATGTTACATAAAAGGCTAAGGCGCAAGTTTGCGCAGTTTTTTTCAAGCTTGACCCGTTATATAAGATCCCAGTGCACATCCTGTTGCTAGTTTTGATTCGCTACCTGATGATACTTATTATATCGGCACTATCGAATTTAATTATATTATTTTTAAGCATCAACAGAGATAAGGCGATATATTTAATATTTATTTGGCTTATTGATTTGCTCAATCTTCTAGATCTAACTATCATATGCACGACAACATATCATTACATCACACTATAACACACTAGGTGCGGAAAATGCAAGCATATTGCCTCATCATCACATTTGCCAGAACGTTTAAATCGCCCGTGAACGATGAGTTTTTAAAGGTGATGTGAACTCTTGTGTTTAAAGTCCCATTCCTCTACGAACAAAACATCGAATGATAAAATCAATGTGATCTTGGTGATCAATGGACATTTTGCAGTCGATTGATATACATTTTGTTATCACAATCGGTATTTTTTTTTTAGTTCCGCGAGGCTAGACCGGCCGGAACGCCCACTGTGCAATGGCCGGAACGTGAGAGTGATGCGACACAAATTGTCAAAACAAAATCGTAAGGCGTAAACCTCCAAATTCCCAAAATCGGAAATTTCTGCAGTGATTCAGGGAAGGAAAACTGGTACTTTTCCAAAAGTGAAACCTAAAACTTTTTAAAACCTCCCGAAAAGTGTTAACATATTCATATTACAACCACGCCACCGATACCATCGTCATCGGGGCCATGGATAACCCTGGGACACTACAAACACGTTATGCAAAAGACGGCAGTACTTTAGACTGAGACTTGAGCCCAGTTTCCCATATACGCATGCGCAACGATACAAGGAACCTTTTAAACATACGAGCCGGGAGTCTCGATTTCCGACTGCTGCAAAGACCATATCTGTACAGGAAATACCACTGACGAGTCATACACTTTCCACATCGTAATATAGGCACATATTAGCATATATATATATATGAAAATAGGTTGTGTAGAAACGTGTACCAAAAAATACGCAAAAATTACTGGTATACGCATTACACAATTTGTTCCGCCACTGGCGAACAATTTATTCCACGAACTTAGATCGTGGAACCACTTTTCTGACACTGGGGGGGGGGGGGGGGTAAGATCCCCTCTCTAACTCGAAATCTAAAAGGGCTAGAAAGACGCGGAAAGGGCGTTCGAAAGCTCTCGACAAGTACATTCAAAGTTAATTCGGGTATTGTTTGCTCAATTCAATATTGAGGTCACCAGAGGTCATCAAAGATTAGATTTTCTAGTTTTAGGACTTAGCTTCGAACACCCCCAAAATATCTCGGGAACTATAGTAGCTAAGAACAAACGGGAAAAAATCGAAAACTCTTGAAATGGTCAATGAAACTCGCACTCGGTGTACTTATATTTTAGCTCAGGTCAATAGTTTAGGCTCCAGAGCTCATCAAATGTCAAAACGGCCATTTTTTTAAAAGCAAAACAGTTTTTTTTCACAAATAGCTTTTTACCTAATAAATATAAGGCAATAATTTTGGCGCCATCGTGTTTGTCTCGTCAAGGCACTTCGACTCATATTAGTGTTGACCGGTTAGGTCAACTTAAAAAATGACCTCAGGTCAAGGTCAAGTGGTGACCCAAGTAGGTCATGTTGCATATGGGAAGACGTGCCTCGACGAGACAAACGTATTGGTATCGGTGCCACTACTAAATCGTCATTCTGTCGAGAGTTATTGACAAAAAAGTGTTGGTGACCTCAGATGACCTCGGCTGACCCTGTAGGGGTCACTGAACAAAAATGGCACCTAATTCATCAAGAATTGCCTATGATAACATGATCCAGAAGGAATTGGACTGCTATCTTGCGTATCCCAGAATAGGAAGCATTTGAATATTTCCCCACTGACTTATAATGGGGAGGTCACGAAATTGACCCGACCTTAGGTCGCTGATATACAAAATCCACGATAAACGAATTGTACATATATATGACCTTATGAAATCCTGTAAGTGTAAAACCGATCATTCAAAAACTGTGACTGAGATACGACCGTAAACCTTTTTGGAGGTGGGGTCACGTGACCTGGTCTGGTGACCTGACCTGAGATGACCCGAAGTCAACCATTTTACATAATGTGGGTAATTGATGGCCGAACAGCTGTGCCAAAAACGGCGGCGCGCAGCGCTGCCGTTTTTCAGCTACCTTCGAAAAGCCTTAGGGGGGTGTCTAAACACCCTCCGCCCCGCCGCCCCCCCCCTTCCCCCGGCACGGCGCGGGTTAACACGCGCCCTGGAGGGCCTCTGATAATTACACGCCCTGGAGGGGGGGGGGGGCGGATTTCGCCCCCTCCCCCCTATGATCTCGAAAACCACGCAACGTAGCGACAAGCGGGAAACGACGTTAGATAGCTCAAGACAAGCTCTTTCGAAAGTATTTCGTTAATTTTTTTTCTTCAGGTAAATATTGAGGTCACCAGAGGTCATCAAGGGTCAGATTTTCAAGTTTTCAAGACTTCGGTTCGAACACCCCAAATATCTCGGGAACTATGATATTTAGCAGCAAACGGAAAAAGCAATCGAAAGTCATTGAAAAATGCAATCGACATGGGTGTCCTCAGATTTGAGCTCAGGTCAATAGTTTAGGCTCCAGAGGTCATCGAATGTCAAAAAGGTGATTTTGTTTTCAAAACTGTTTTCCCTAAATAACCTTTTACCTAATAAAGATAAAGCAATAATGTTTACGCCATCGCGTGTGTCTTGTCAAGGCGCTTCGAATCATATTAATGGTGACCAGGTTAGGTCAACTGAGAAATTTGACCTCAGGTCAAGGTCAAGTGGTGACCCAAGTTGGTCATGTTGCATATTGGGAGACGTGTCTCGATAAGACAAACATATTGGTACCGTTTTCTCTTCTCTATCTTCATTATGTCGATAGTTATTGATAAAACCGTGTTGGCGGTCGCAAAATTGACCCGATCTTAGGTCACCAGTGTGAAATTTTTGGGAATATTACCTGGAAAATCACAGGTAATGAAAAGGTCTGATTTTTCATCCTTGGGACCATTTTTCATCCTTGACTATAGGAAATGACTTTCAGCTATAGTCAAAAATCTAAGCTTATTTGTGTTATATTCCGTCAACACATAATCAAAATATCAGTGAAGTGAATAAATATTGATCAATTGAAATTCTCACCACTATTCTGCAATACGAGTATACTAGTATACAAGAATAAGGAATTTACTTTTATGGCTTGCATATTTTCAACACAAGACTAAGGTACAACTACAGTAATTTAAATATCTAAGAAAGAGGAATGAAGACGTGCCCAAGGCTATGTAAACCAGGTAGACCGCTCCGGCCGAAAAAGTGGCGACAACTCGTAATTTAGTTGCAACGACCCCGCAGCTGCTGTGACGCGGATGAGGGTCTCGCGGCCGGCCGGCCGGTCGCCTACGTAGGGTTAACGCGTAGACCCCTCCCGCTTTTTTGTCGCTTGGTTCCTTTGTTTGTCGGATGATTTTTAAACTTAAGATGTCTGTCTACCACAAATTAAGCGTTGTATTGGGTGTCGTTGCAAAAATTGCAATCCGACCCAAACTTTTTAAGTTATGGGCCGGAACAGTTCGCTGCCCGGTGATTCCGGTCGGCCGCGTACTCCCCCCGTTTTTTTTCCCCGCTTGGTTCCTTCGTTTACCGGCCGATTGTTACACTTAAGATGTCCATATACCACAAATTAAGCGATGTATTCGATGACTTTGGGAAAATCGCAATGCAACCGTTTTTTTTTAAAGTTATGGGCAGGCAAATTCCACTGACCGGCGATTCCGGCCGGACCGCCGTACGTAAAACGCCAACGCGCACGTTCCTCCGGTGTATGTCGCCTGATTTCTTCATTTGCCGACCTATCGTTACAATTAAGATAACAATCTGTCACAAATTGAACGATGTATCTTATGCCGTTGAGAAAATTATCATCGGACTCAAACTACTTACATTTTGGACCGGCAAAGTTAACCGTCCTTTGGCTCACGATGGCAGACCGGACAGCCACCACATACAATACTCAAACAGTGATAACACTCAAATAGTCTGAATTTAAATCATGCGGCCCATATTATGGCTAAGGAAAAATTGCACTAGGCTTACCTGATAAATAAAACAAGGTTGCTGATATAACAGTTGACAATTTGCGATGATAACGTCTGACAGTTCTTGGTAAAGGCCAAAGCATACCCACAAAATAGATATTCTCATCTTTTTTTGACGAGTTTCATGAAAATCTGATTAGATAAGTCGATTGTCAAATGCATTCAAGCAATTCAAAGTAACTGTTTAAAATCACACTTCCCGCCCGCGTCTCCACACCACACCATCCCGCCCGCTCACCGCGTCTCCAGCCGACGCCGGCCCACCAGGCGCCGCCATTGGCGGATCCAGAACGGTGGTGGTGGGGGGAGGGGAACGTTTTTTTGGGTGGGGGGAGGGATTCCAAAAAGTCTCACACAATTCTGAAAACTCATCGGATTTCGCTTGCTTATGCATTGATAGCTTATTTAAAACAAACTTTCCTTAGTAAAAGTTGCTTGAATTGTGTTCTATGTCAGGAAATGTGTCAATTTTGCGCCGATTTCAGGTTTGTCTAGAAGTTTGTCGGGGGGAGGGGCATGGCCGCCATACCCTCCCCCCTCCCCCTGGATCCGCTAGTGGGTGCCGCGGCGAGACGCAATGTGTTTCTGCCTGTGGAGACCAGTGCAGTAAATCAGAGATCTTTGGTAACAGCCCAGTCACGGCCACGGCATGAGCTGGCAAGTCACAGCTTTAGTCACGGCGCTGCAATGCTAACCCTATGGCGCTGGCCTTGCCAGTCACAGCTTCAGTCACGGCCGTGACCAGGTCTGGTCCCAGCGCTGGGACGCTGGGACCAGAATTCTGCAACTCTAGTTGCCTGGCAACGCACGCGCCAGGGCGCTGTACGTGGCAGGAGCTCTCCCGCCCCGTGCGGTCTCTAAATAGTAAATACGTCGCGTTACATCGCATCAGAATTAATTGTCCTTTCACATATACATTTGTATAACTCTCAACGTTTTCTCAAACTAGGACAAATCCTCGAAAAGCTCCTGGACACCCATGCCCTCCGCACGGCGTCATGCAATTAACGTTACGTAAGCAAATGATGTTCGGCTATTCTGACCCTCATCCTCGTCATCAGCCGTTGACCAATGAGCGTGGAGAGTGTCAGACGCTGATTGGCCAAAAAGCTGTTGGCAGCAAAACCTGGCTCATGAGCAGATGCGTGAACAAGACCAAGCTGCGGACGTTGCTAATATTTGTCGCCCTTTTCCCCCATGTTAAATAGGCGGAGCGGACCCCCCTGGACGTGCCCAACCTGTTACACAAACACGCTGTGAGCCTGGGCAACAATTTTCTTTGCGCAAGAAACGTCACATTGAACAGCTTCTTTGCCTCATCTGGCCTTATCAGGGATACCATAAAACATTACTCAGAAAAGAAAGGAAGTATCGCTAATTATTGCTTAACATTGTATATATTTTTTTTCCTAAAAATTGAATTCAGAATTGTATTATGTCTACACATTTACACACATATCAGGCGAAGACAAGAGCCCAGATACAGGATGAAATTCAGGATGAATTGGGATGAAATTGGGATGAAGTTGACCAGGCTAATGATTAAATTTCCAGGTAAACGCGGGGATTTCTCACGGATTAACGAAAGTTAAATGGCAGATTCTGAATGCAGGATCGGATAGCCTGATTCATCCTCCAGACATTGCATGCTTATTTTCCCTTTATGAGTTATATTTATTAAATGAGGGTTGTTTTCCACAAGGTGTCTGACTATGAAATATGTCTCTAATACAGGTAAGAAATAAATGTCTCTCGTCGGGATGGCTGAGGCATATTTACCTAAAATCAACATGTTTTCTGAAGAGATCGTTAATCTTTCCTAATAAGTGGTCAAAGTAATGTATTATATGGTATAACATACCCGAATATCTCCTTTGTAAATTCCCGAAAAAAATCATCATTTGAATGGTGTCCAGGCTACAACATGGACGCCGAATATTTGGTTTGTTTGTGAAAGATGGACTGTAATATTTGTATGGATGACGAGGGAGTTCAAGCTACGTCATCTGGTATGATTATTGCATGATCTGTTGCACAGAAGACTAGCAATAGCCCCTCAAAGTTACCCTCATTTTCGGGATGAAAGTTTCGTGGGAGACTGCCGTGAATCAAATGTTTTAGCAGCACCGACTCTTTTGACTCTTTGAAACGACGAATCTGACGCAACAAATCGCGCAGCGTATTCACGGTATATACAAATACTAGCGCATATTTGGAACTGGAACACTTCGTAATCTTGATTTAACGACTGATTCCTACGGCGTACAGGGTGAAAATTACATTGCACAAGACACCGGCCGCATCCGCGGCTCGGATCACATCCCGTTTCTCCGCGCGGAGGCGCCCCGAGTCAAATAGCGCAGTCGGTAGTGTATCGAACTTTTGATATAGGTGACGTTGCTTGATGCGGAGTTCGAATCTCTTTCAAAGAAATATTTGTTTCTCTCAAATTATTTCGCGGTTTACTATTGCGTGTTGCATGATTATTTTGGTATGCCACGGTTGCCTTGAACATTCGGAATGAAAATTGTACTCTTCCCGTGGGCCGGAGCTGTGTGCGCCTGGACCTCCTGCTTGGGCCCAGATCCCTCCTGTGTGGGCCTGAACCTCCTGAGTGGGCCCAGACTCTTTCTGCGTGGGCCTGGTCCTCCTGCGTGGGCCCGAACCTCTCTTGCGTGGGCCCGGACCTCTCTTGCGTGGGCCCGGACCTCCTACTTGGGCCCGGACCCCTCCTGTGTGGGCTCGGACCTGCGTGGGCCCGAAACCCTCTTGCGTGGGACGGGACTTGCGTGGGCCCGAAACAATCTTGCGTGGCCCCGAAACCATCTCGCGTGGGCCCGAACCTGCGTGGGCCGGACCCCTCTTGCGTGAAGCCGGACCTGCCCGGGCCTCCTGCGTGGGCCCTGATCCCTCCTGCGTGGGCCCGAAACCCTCCTGCGTGAGACCGGACCTGCGTGGCCCCGAACCCCTCCTGCGTGGACCCGGACCTGCGTGGGCCCGAAACCCTCTTGCGTGGTCCCGGACCTCCTACTTGGGCCCGGATCCCTCCTGTTTGGGCAGGAGGGGTATAAATCCCCGAGTTTGACATTGTTCAGAGTGCTTTAATGTTTATCAAACTGTACCTAGGTAACCGCGTTAGTTCGGATGCCTACCAGAAGTCTCTTTCAGCACCGAGGGACCTCCTTTTAGGCCCCCTCCGGGGGCCCAAGCGGGTCGGCCCAAAAGGGCCCTTTGGGGGCATAGGGGGATCCTAGGAGAGAAGGGCGGAGCGGGTTCTCCGCCCTTGCTGTGAGAGAGAAGGGCGGAGCGGGTTTTAAACGCGCCTTGAAGGAGCATATGTTCGATTGTGAGTGACGTCTGCCGCGATCGTATGCCATGTATGCATGTATGCGATTTTTAGAAACTTGTTTTTATGCTTCGTAGTGCATTTTTACCCTGTGCCATGTGCTTCATCTCACTATGTGTTTTTATATTGACGCGGTGCATGAAAAACCACGATGTGCATGTGGATCACTGAGAATATACATACATACATACATACATACATAGGATCCCTAGGATTCCCCTTGGCTACGCCCCTAATTCTAGGTATTATTTTGTGAAAACCAAGACAAAAATGTTAGTGCAACAGTGAGCCACTCGGGCCCTTCGTGGTTGCACGTCCGTGATGATTATCGCGTGATTTGGAATGTAAACTTGCAATAGCCATTAAGTCGTCACCTCAAAAACAACTAATAGCTGGAAAATAAATATATACCTAGGAAAACAAATATAACCGAACCTAACCTAACCAAGTCTCTGCCTACTGCAAGTCTCCATGCTTCAACTTTCAAGCATGCTTATTACTTTTAGACACAGCTTGGGCTTATAATTATTAAATTAAATGTGCATTTTTTAAATATCTTTCTTGAAATACATCAAATATTTCAAGACAGACAATATCTGTGTGACCTTAAACAAGATTCTCGGACTCCACATTTGTGTGGACAAAACATCCCAACTCACAGCACTATGCCTATTGCCTAGCTTCAACGCAATTGAATGTCCAGACGAATATATGCATACTTATTGGAGGTTTACCTAGTAGCCTATACTGATCACAAGTTTAAATTTAGGACAGTTTACATGCAGAAGTTTGCATACAGGACCTACAGGACCTGCTTATGGCAAATTGCATTTTATTAGCGCGGTGACCTATGTACAACTGACTCTACAACATAACAGCCACTATGTGGACGTTGTAACGAAGCTTAAATAAATAAATAAATAAATATCCATGCTTTGCCATGCTCCATGTCTCAAAATTGACCTAAGTGAGAACTTCTCGGAAAGTTTGAAACTTTTAAGGTGCCATGAATACTGGCTCCATTGTAGATGTCAGACGTCAGTTAAAGGAAATAGTTCACCTTCAACATGGGATTTTGAACTGAAATAGCAGTTTTGTAGCCCGTGTTGAGAAATCCTTATCTGCAACTTCTCTTGGCTGAAAAGACTCTCCAGCCGAAGATATTTGACTTTTTGGCGAAGGAATGCGGCGCATATATGATATACCGTACCGTCTGAGAGTGCCAGCACTACCAGGGCGCATGCGCAGACCAATAACGCACACCATAACATTAATAATTTACGACCTTCTGTCCTGAATTGGCGCGATGTAGGACCATTTTTGAAAAGAAAAAAAGAAACTGTATTAAAAAATATAATAAAATCGTGTTCTGAAAAATTTCCGAAGGTGAACTATTTCCTTTAAGGAATCATCATCCTGCATAGCTGCAGTAAAATTTTGAGCTATATAATAAGCTTTACAATTTTTTAGGTCGCAGCACTCAGGTTCGTACTTAGGTTCAACTGTCTCATAAGTCATCATTGTGTTCAGAGGTCAGCATATTTTTTCATCACTGACTGCTGAAAACCATACATTTTTTCATCAGCACAGTTAACTGTAAAATAAAAATGTAACACTGTAGGTCACCGATATTAGAAATCCGAGATCAACAAATTGTTGGTATCTATGATCTTATAAAGTCCTGCAAGATTGAAACCGATCGGCGTAAAACTGTGGCTGTGGTACTACTGCAAACGTTTTGGAGTTGAGGTCATCACGTGACCTGGTCTGGTGACCTGGTCTGGTGACCTGGCCTGAGATGACCTGCGGCCAAGAATTTTACATAATGCGGGAAATTCATTTCTAAACAGGTATACAAAAAACGGCGGCGCTGCGCGCCGCCGTTATTGCGCTATCCTCGAAAAACCGGAGGGGTGGGCGGGTCACGTGATGAGTTGAGGTCATCACGTGACCTGGTCTGGTGACCTGGTCTGGTGACCTGACCTGAGATGACCTGAGGCCAAGAATTTTACATAATGCGGGAAGTTCATTTCTAAACAGGTATACAAAAAAACGGCGGCGCTGCGCGCCGCCGTTATTGCGCTATCCTCGAAAAACCGAAGGGTTGGGCGGATTTCGCCCCCCCCCCCCCCCCCCTCCAGGGCGCGTGTTAAAGGGAATAGTTGACCTTCAACATGGGGTTTTGAACTGAGATAGCAAATTTGAAGAGCAGATCGAAAAATGGGTTGTGGTGAAAGAATTACCTCGCTAAGCTACGTAATTTCGACACAGGACTAGTGGGTCCCTTTTAGAAGACTATGTTTCGAGTCCGCGAAACTTGTTTCTAGTTCTCACAACGGTTGTTTACGTTATAAGCAGCCTGCGTATATATGGCTAAAGCCGTCGTTATTGTGTGCAATAGTTTCCATATCCAAGCTACCATATGCATGACGTCATACATTGTCCTGAAGTTTGTTATGGCCATGAAGGAGAAAAAGAGAAACATGCCCATTTTTCGACGGATACCCATCTACCGTCCAAACAAATGCTATATTCGTTTTTTTCAGCTCGAAATACCCCGTATAGGCAAATTTCAAGACAACTTTCAAAGGTGACCCATTCCCTTTAAGAGCCGCTGTTAGTCTGTTTCGGATTTTCTAGCGACATTGGAGGGCCAGAACCACCTGTCGAGGCCCTCTACCGAATGTAGAATTGAGAGAGCCTTGTCGATTTTTGGGTGCTCTCTAACAACATTTAGTGGGTGTTTGCCCGTTTGTTTAAGTCTGCATATCAACATTGTCATCTATATTACCTAACCCAATGCAGATGCCACCCCATACATTACTGAAGTTATATGGTCTCAGACTGATGTTTTTACACGAGTAAATGTGGGATTTTACTAAGGGCATTTAGAAACTGGTCAACTGAAGAGAATATGCAACCAGAATTATATTAAACCGATCCTTAAAGGCAAATAATGACCTTTGTATTTATTTTTCTGCATTATCTTATGCAACATGTATGGTAGTAAATTGAATGAGTCTAAATTTAAAAGTGAAATAACAACCTTTTCTATTTCAAAAATTACATTTTTGGAAATAAAAAAACAGGTGCATATAATTATTTCGGAATATGATCATTATTGTCCTCCACAATCTGGCAGTGCGACATATCTGACACTTTTGTTTCAATTTGTTTAATGTTGAAAAGTGACAAGAACTTAGATCGTTTCTACGAAATACCAAGTGTATGGTCGACCAAAGTGAAGTTATTTTTGTATGCTTGATATGAAGTGATAAAATTATGCTTAAGCTCAAGTTGACCAATGTCAGCAAATAATTAAGTGATGTCAACATGTTTTGCGTTGTTATATTAAAATGCTACAAACCAACTTTATGCACCAGGAACGGAGGATGTCACAAATTGATTGCTTCTACGAAATACCAAGGGTATGAGCGACCAAAGTGAAGAGCAATTTTCAAACCCTTTTTACAAATTGAAAATAGTGAGCATAGTGATCCATCGCGTCCATAGCAATGTCAGACAAGGCACATTTGTCAGAGTTATTGAGGAATAATATTCAAATATACATTAATAAGGAGCAGGAAAAACATTTAAGTCCCCAAAAAATGTGCCAAGTACTCCCTGAGTACTACAATTGGTTTCAGTGTGGAACGATTAGCGTTTTCAATTTGAATTATCTTTCCATAGTGACATTTAAATGTTTAATGTGAATTGATTTACGTATAAGTTAACAGTGTCTCAAAATTATATTTTTCCTTGGGTGTTGAGCAAAAAATTCGAGCCCAAAGAAGACCATGAGAGTGGAAAATTATGTAGAAAATAATACAATATTGATTTCTGTTTTAAATATGAAAAGCAGTAGTTTTAGTTGAAATAATATATTTTTAGTAAATATTTGTCAGAATTAATATCACAATTCATAATTTGGGAGTGGAAAATTACTCCTAAAATGGAAAAAATATTGAAATGAGGAATAAAAAAATCCTAAAATGGGGAGTGAGAGTGAAAAATTATTCGCATTTGTGTGTCATTTCCCACCTAAAAAACAAATTTTGGGATACTGTAAGTTGATCTCTTCTGCTAAATGCAAGTGCTAACTCCACCTTTGTTGGTAAAGATAATGATTTCCCTTTCACTTGATTTGTCCAGCAGGTGATGGAACTTCACAGTTCATCAATCTTTGTCCCTAGTTTTGATGACTTGAGTTTTAAAAAGCCCATCATTGTTTTTGTCATATTAAACTGTAGAGGATATCATTACAACTAAGGAGAAAGGTGTCTGATATTTGCTGCTCCAAGTAAATCGGCATGCCTTGAAGTTTTGTTGTATCTAATTTGTAATTAAATTTACATACATACATACATACACGCACACGCGCACGCGCACGCGCACGCGCACGCGCACGCGCACGCGCACGCACACGCACACGCACACGCACACGCACACGCACACGCACACGCACACGCACACGCACACGCACACGCACACGCACACGCACACGCACACGCACACGCACACGCACACGCACACGCACACGCACACGCACACGCACACGCACACGCACACGCACACGCACACGCACACGCACACGCACACGCACACGCACACGCACACGCACACACACACACACACACACACACACACACACACACACACACACACACACACACACACACACACACACAAAAACACACACACACACACACACACACACATACACACACACACATACACACATAAATTAAATACAAAATGCAAATGCAAAATGCAAATGCAAATGCAAATGCAAATCGCAAATGCAAATGCAAAATGCAAATGCAAATGCAAAATGCAAATGCAAAATGCAAATGCAAAATGCAAATGCAAATGCAAAATGCAAATGCAAATGCAAATTGCAAATGCAAAATGCAAATGCAAAATGCAAATGCAAAATGCAAATGCAAAATGCAAATGCAAATGTAAAATGCAAATGCAAAGTGCAAATGCAAAATGCAAAAGCAAAATGAAAAATGCAAATGCAAAATGCAAATGCAAAATGCAAAATGCAAAATGCAAATGCAAAATGCAAATGCAAAATGCAAATGCAAAATGCAAATGCAAAATGCAAATGCAAATGCAAAATGCAAATGCAAATGCAAAATGCAAATGCAAAATGTAAATGCAAATGCAAAATGCAAAATGTAAACGTAAATGCAAAATGCAAATGCAAATGCAAATGCAAAATGCAAAATGCAAAATGCGAAATGCAAATACAAAATGCAAATGCAAAATGCAAATGCAAAATGCAAATGCAAATGCAAAATTTATGCATGAAACAGGAGTTGGACTTAAGAGTAAAATTTTACCTACATTTGTTTACCTGGTAATCTTTGACTAAGGTACCTGTCAGTGTGCCGTGTTATGCACGGTATGTATACGGTATGTAGTAATCAAGGTTCAAGGTTACCATCACTGTTGTTGGTCTGGAGTCATAGGGAAGCCAAGGTACTTTAATATAGGTAGGGGCGTAAGGATTCAGTCACGTGACTTCCCAGCGCACGTGCAACCACTGATCGCCGGGATCCTCCAGTGTGGTTGGGCCCAAGGAATCGCAGTCAGCTGATTGCTTTAACATGGAGCTTTTGCAATGCTTTTTAGGGAACAAATATGTAGGTACTAAATAACTTCGCATGTGGAATCATGACCAGTGTATGGATAGAGGATAGAACAAGGTATTTTTGATCACCCGGCGGTGGCTTTTCCCGCCTTATATTCCTCACCAGACGGTCTCAATCACAGCCGACAAATCGCATGCGTTCGGATAGACCGGTTATGGAGGTAGTATCAGTGGCGGTGGGTGGTATTTTCGAATCGGGGAGGGGGGGGTAACCTCAGGGGCCCTCCCATGGCCAAATCCCCCCCCCCCCAAAAAAAAAAAAAAAGAGAAATGGTATCTCCTCAGATTTAAGCCAATATATTTTGCAGAGCCCTTAAATAGTCGCGGACAGGCCATGTTGAAGTCTCAGGCTTTCTGAGGGCCTCTCAGGCCTACTGAGGGACCCATCAGGCCATACCGAGGGCCCCATCAGGCCTACCGATGGCCTCTCAGGCCCACCGAAGGCCCCTCAGACCTACTGAGGGCCCTCTCAGGCCTACTGAGGGCCCTCTCAGGCCTACTGAGGGCCCTCTCAGGCCTACTGAGGGCCCTCTCAGGCCTACTGAGGGCCCTCTCAGGCCTACTGAGGGCCCTCTCAGGCCTACTGAGGGCCCATCAGGCCTATTGAGGGCCCCTTCAGACCGACTGAGGGCCTTCTGTCGGCCTTAGAGGGTCCCTCAGGCTGGCTGGGGGCACCTCAGAGCCCTCAGTTAACTTCTAGGAGGGGCCCTTTTACAAAATTATGGGGCGGATCATGTTTCCCCCCCCCCCCCACCTACTTATTGAGTGGGGGGGGGGGCAGCTTATTAAAAAGAAATGTGTCAACTGAGCCGCCCAAGACTACCTCAAGTAACTTTGACCACCTGAACTATTGCCATCTGACGTCACAGCCAATCAGAGAGCATAATTTCAAATTATGTAAATATACTTAATTATTTTAAAAAGTAATAATCCAGAGGAATCTATAGTGAAGTATCAATCTAGAAAATATATTTTATTCATTTGCTTTTCATCAAACACATAAAAGTAGTGGGTTAGGTAACCTGCAACTAGTCCATTATTTGTTTTGTCAGAAATGGTGGTAGCTAATACGCCAGTTTACTAGACAAGGTCCAAGTTTACTAGACAAACCTGGGCCTCCAATCAGATTCCTCCATTTGGTCACATGTCCTCTTGCCACCCTCCTGAGGGAAGCTTTATGACATCACCATATTTGTATTTACCAACATAAATGAACACGACGCTCGAGAGTGTAAATACATCAGCCAACATATTTATGCTGTAGGGTTAGGTTTTGTCTACCAGATGGTCTGGGGGGGTCCTGGGGGGTCCGGGGGGAAAGCCGCCCCCCCCCCCCCCCGGTAGGGCCACAGCACAGCAAGCGAATCTGAGCGGAGTGTTCTAAACGTGGGTCCCTGCGACCATAATTGCTGTAAAAAGGTTATGTCAGGTTTGATTACTATGTTTTCCAGGTGTGGCAGGAAACAATTGTAATAACATAATTGAACCTGACCTAACCTTTACAGCCATTAGTTACGGACCCACGTTTAGAACGCTCTGCTCGCATTTGCTCCGCTCGCTGTGCTGCAGCCCACTGGGAGGGCCTGTCACCCCCTGACCATCTTGTAGACAAAACTTAACCCTACGCTGTAAATAAATTGTTGTCCGATGTATTTATGTGTCAATGTATTTCATTTTTGTAATTGAGCGTTGTGTTAATTTGTCGCTAAAAAAAACTGGTGACGTCATAAAGCTTTCATATGACTACAGACCAACAACAGTGATGGTAACCTTGAACCTTGATTACTACATACTATGCATAACATGCCACACTGGCAGGTACCTTAGTAAAAAGATTACTGTTTATCCTAGGTAGTTAACCATTTAAAACCATTTATATCTAACATGTAACACCAACACTCAAACTCTAGAATGCAGAACACACTTGCACTGGACATATGCATCTTGAATAGCCCCAAATATTAATAGCCTCACTGTATGTATATGTATGGCTGCGAGCTCCGGAATGTTGCAGGAGAGAAACAATCTTTTAGACAATTATGTGTGGCATATCATTCTTGTATAAAGAAACTGCTTTGGTTACCTCGTTGGGTAAGGAATCATGAATTATGCCATGATGTAGATATACTGCCCTGTCACATGCTGGTTGCAAGCAGGCAGCTATGCTTTTGGAAAAGGCTCAATTGTAGCGAGAATCACATTGTCACATGTGCACTCAATGCCAATGGGGTAATGGACTCCTTGCTGCCAATCATTATCAGCTAAGACAGGATTATGCTATCATGCATCTAGACCTAGCATCAACAGAAAAAGCTGCCGTACGGAATATGTTTAGTGCTTTGCTCAACTGCATAGTTGCTGAAAGGCAGATGGTAGCAGTGACTGTATGACCGTATGATGACTGAATGATTGTTATGTTATGTACCACTCTGTGTGTGTGCAAAATAATAATAATAATAATAACATTTATTTTGCACACACATAGAGTGGTACATAACATAATCATTCAGTCATCATACGGTCACTGCTTACATCTGCCTTTCAGCAACTATGCGGTTGAGCAAAGCACTAAACATATGCTTCCGCCCCTGTAGCTCAGTGGGAGAGCGCTGGACTTCTGACCTATCCCGGTGTGGCAGCCCGGGTTCGAGTCGCTTCGGCGCTCGCTGTTTGCTCCTGACTAGGATGGCTTGCGGCCGGTGGCAGCGGTCGCACTCAAGGTCAGGTGACGTCAGTGAGCGGGGCAGACCGTGTCCAGGTATGTCGGGCACATAAAACTTTCGTCTCTAAATTCTGCCGGCCAACAGGAATTGCGCGATCAGGTGGTGAGGTCAGGACCTGCGCAACAAGCTCTGCTTAGCGTGGGTCCTGACCTCGGAAATCCATCCATACAAAACATTCGGACTAAATTTATTTATTTATAAAAAATAGAAATTATGTATGGCAGCTTTTCCTGTTGATGCTAGGTCTAGATGCATGATAGCATAATCCTGTCTTAGCTGATAATGATTGGCAGCAAGGAGTCCATTACCTCCATTGGCATTGAGTGCAAACGTGACAATGCGATTATCGCTACAATGGAGCCTTTTCCAAAAGCATAGCTGCCTGCTTGCAACCAGCATGTGACAGGGCAGCATATTTACATCATGGCATAATTCATGATTTCTTACCCAACGAGGTAACTGAAGCAGTTACTTTATACAAGAATGATATGCCACACATAATTGTCTAAAATCTTGTTTCTCTCCTGCAGCATTCTAGAGCTTGCAGCCATACATATGCATACAGTGAGCTCTAAAAAGTTGCAGGAGTACTGGTCTATCAGCATATCCTAATTTTGCACACAGCATATTTACACTATAATACATGGAACGCTTCACTCGTCTCATGTCAGCAACATCCCTCATGTCACAGCACACTACATGGCCCAGATATTTAAATTCCTTGACCCAGGCGAGTTGGTGGCCATTCAACAGAATGCAGGCAGCAGGGTAATGAGATGGGTAAGTTAATGAGATGGGTGGGAGAGTAAGGACGTTGCGGATGAAAATACATGCAAACAGTTTTCTTCACATTGAAAACAATATCTCGCTTAAGAGCAAAAGACTCACATAAATGTACAAGCTGCTGAAGGCCAACTTTTGTGGGAGACAATAATACAAGGTTGTCTGCATAGGCTATGATATTTACGGCAGTTTGCCCTATATGACACCCAGTCTTTGATTTTTGTATCACATGCAACAGTTCATCAATATATACACTAAACAACATTGGTGACAAGTTGCTACCCTGGTGCACACCATTCTGGACAGAAAATGGGACGGACACAGAGTTTGACCATTTGACAGTTATTTGTTGTGCTCGGTACCACATCAGGAGGAGCTGAAGGTAAGACTGAGGTACCCCTCTTGCTGCAAGAATTTTGAAGTTTCAAGTGACACCCGATCAAATGCTTTGCTCGCATCCAAGAAGCATACATGCACTGGGCTACCCTGACTTGTGTAGTGGTTTACAGTTTCTTTGAGGGCAAATGTGGCATGTGTGGTGGACAAGTTGGACTTGAACCCAAACTGAGCGTCATGTATGAATAGTAATAACAATCAATGTTATTAGAATTATTATGATTATTATTATTATTATTAGCATGAGCTGTGAGACCTTGAGTATGATGAACCTTCAATCAATCATTTCCAGAAAATTGCAACAAAAATGGAATCTTGATCTCGACATTAACGATGTAGGTAAACTGAAACAACATACCTCACCTGACTGACAGCCGGGCGGAATGGCCGATAAGCACCAACCTAATTATGATGAAGTAAGGCTTAAGTTGATATAAGTATTCTGGGCTTAAGTGAACACAGTGGTTAAACTTCCTTAAAAGTTTCTTGAAAATATGTACCCTAGAACGACAACCAGCACCAGTCAGAGTCAGGGGTATCATGGCCGGCCCCCAACAGAGAGGATTTGGTAGCGTCACGTGACATGACGTAGCGTGGGCTTGAAGTTTTCCCTTCACCATTGACTTAACACGTAAACTGACCCAACTTATGACCTTAAAATTTCGGCCACCGTGTGGTAAATAGAATATGTTTTTGACACAGCTGTTAAGTTCATTTTATTCTGTTTGTGAGAATGCCCACTTTTAAGCCTCAAGAGTGTCTGAAATGCGCCTAAATATTAGCCGAAGGTATGCATGTAAACCCTCGCCCTGGTGGTGTGGGTCATTTTGAACCCCCCACCCCTGAGTTTTTCGGGAAAAGCGAGAAAATGGCGCTGCGCAGCGCCACCAAATTTGGCACAGCTATTCGGACATCAATTACCCACATTTTGTGAAAGTTTTAACTGCAGGTCATCTCAGGTCAGGTCACCAGGTCACGTCAAGTGATCTTATCTCCCAAAATGTTTGTGGTCATGCCAAAGCCAGTGTTTGTCGGAGAGATTTGAAACTTTCAGGATGGCATAAGGCCATACGTACCTACAATTCGTATATCTCGGATTTTTGTATCGGTGACCTAAGGTCAGGTCAATTTCGTGACCTCCCATTATAAGTAAATGGGAAAATATACAAATGCTTCCTATTCAGAGAAAATGCATTAGATAAGGCCAATTCTTTAATAATCATACTATTTTAGCTGATTATTGATGACCCGGGTGCAATTGTTGCTCTGTGACATCTGCAATGTGAGCTGAGGTCATATCAGGTCACCAGCATTTTTTGCCAATAACTCTTGATATAATAAAGATAGAGACGTGCAAACGACACCACTGTGTTTTCTCGTCGAGTCGCGTCGCCCCATATGCAACATGACCTACCTTGGTCACCAAATGACCTTGACCTGAGGTCAAATTTTGAAGCTGATCTAACTAGGTTACCATTACTATGGTTCGAAGCGCCTTGACGAGACAAACACGATAGTGTTAAAATCATTGTTATATATCTAACCAATACAACGGTATTTATGAAAGCGTTTTGGGAAAACAATGCCCACATGACCTTTGGTGACCTCTGGGGCCTAAACTATTTACCTGAGCTTTTGTTAATTTGATAACACTCAGGCGATTTAATTTTTCATGAGCTTTCAGTTGCCTTTTCCGTTTGTTCCTAGCTATCATAGTTCCCAAGATATTTTGGGGGGTTTCTGTAGCAAAGTCCTATACTTGGAAAATTTTACTTTGGTGACCTCATTATTGACCTGAGCCAAAGCATACCTGAAGTAACGTCAAATGGACTTGTTAAGAGCTTTCAAACGCTTTGTTCGCATCTTTCTAGCCCCCTTTATTTTTCTAGTTACAGGCAGACTGGTTATTGATTCAACTTTTTTGGAATGATTCAATCATGATTCATTTTGGAATCTGAATGATCCAATCACCGTTGGATTCACTATTTTTTTTTATAGAATTGTTTCTTTCAGATTGAAAGAATACAAAATATATTTTAATTGATTCACGTTTCATTCAACATTTAAATATTTGTGGTGAATGTATGTCAAATAAATACAAATTGAAACATACATATATATGATCATTAAAACATTGTTACAGCAATACTATTTCAGTATAAATAAATGTAGCCACTGGGACTGCAATCTGCATGTATTTGCACAACTTACCAGTGTACTTGAATCGTTAAGAATCGTTAAATCTTTTGATTCAATCAGCCTTGATTTGATGCAGGGTTTTATCCAATCATGATTCATGAATTAAAAGCTCTGGTGGTGAATATTTTTTCTCTCAAGGAATTTTGATTGAACAAGCCCAATCGATTCAATCAGTGTCAAATGAATAACCAGTCTGGTTAGAGGGGGTCATTTTACCCCCCCCCCCCCAACCACCACCACAACAATATAATGAACACATTATGTTGTGTTCCTGAGGAATAGGGTACTATGTGGGAACACATTCACATTCACAAACCCATACACATTCATTCTATTCATCCAAACACATACACATGCATCTAGGTAGGAACACATTCACAACACACATACACATTCCTACCCCTCCCCCCCCCCCCCCACTAACATAATGAACCAAATACTGACATTGGCATATCATAGCATACAAATGTCCATAGTAATGTTTACCAGCACTAATAAGCACCAAACATGCATAAACGTGGAGTGGAAAGATCAGAATGGAGAATATCACACCAGTAATTATTTGAGTAGCAGCTAGTACATGTTTGTAAGAAAATGGAAATCACAATGGCTCAAATCACAGATGCTCAAAATGGTTGATGAATGTGGATAGATGTTGGTGTCAGAATGTAAGTGCCTGAGTGGCACTTGGCAGTAAATGGTAGTCATAGCACACATTAATTGTAACCAGGATAATATGTTAACTGATAATCTCCTTATATACAGGAATAAAAAAACTAAGGATAGCTTAAATCCTCCTCAAATATATTATAGAATCGTTATCCTACTCACCCAAGGATGTGCTCAAGCTAATATTGTGTATCATACTTGATACAATAATAGGTACAATATCAGAAAAAGTATTGATGTTTTTTCCTTCTTCATACACTATTCAGCTGCCAGAGTGTTTCAAGAATAAACAGTCAACTCATCATATTAATTTATTGGCCAAGACATGCTTCATAATCCATATTGATACTTCTTCAGTTGGTCATTAAAAATAGGACATACAAAACAATAGATGATTGACACTGCAAACATACATTCAAAGTTCATTCACATCACATGATATTGTTTCACCTATTAGTCTCCTAAGAGGCATCAGGCAAAGCAATCACATGTTAGACATCTAATTTATGTATTGAGAAAAACAAAATGAAGCAATTTCAGATAGTTATTCTTCCAGTCTTCGCCCTTCAGATTCATAAATGCCGACTTCAAGCACTGCAGTTTCAAGCGTAATTCTTGTTTTCTCGTCTATATTATCTCTAATACTCCTTGCACCTTCCCAACTGGGTATAGTTCCACATCCATGAATCATGACTATGTTTCACTATTGTTTTGAGTTTCTGATATTGACATTATTTCCTGTGCTCCATTAGCCTGGTGTTCAAACTTCTTCCAACTTCCAGTATCTTATTTTGGTATGCGAGCTCAAGGCTATGTAAACCCAAGGCCATAGAGACTAGGAGACCCATCCGAGGTAGGCAGCGAAATGCGTGATGTCATGGGCACGTGACGTCACCAGCTCCCTATTCAAATAGTGTTAAATCGGCCTACTTTCGCGTCCTACCATTTGCATACCTTAGGTGACAGAGGGATTAATTGGGCACTAAATGATAGATTGAAACGTCCTCTACAGCTCGCTTTTGGGACATTTTCTCCTAAATTGCAAGGGTGACCCGCTAGACGATGTCAAAGCGAGGCATGCAACCGAGCGAGGCCCATGCCCATAAGGCAATGTTTGGATTTTGGCCACGGGGGAACTGTCGCTGGCTGCTGTTTTTGGTTGAAGTGCGAATTTTGTATTATTTCACCTGTTTGTTGATGAAGTAAGGTGACTTGAGGATACCTTGTAGTAGTATCTATCAGGTGAAAGTATTTTTACATCTGGATTACACTTGTTTCACCTACAATTATGTTGAAGATCGTTGAGTGACGAATGCGCCACCGTAAATAAACATGGCGGCCGCGCCGGTCGAAGGCGTAATTCTTTTGGTAGAACGAGAAGTGCCACGAGACGGTCTACGAAAGGAAATATGCTTCTCCCGATTCGGCCACCCCATTGGTGGAAATCGAGCTGGAAAGTGACGCCATGGGACAGGGTGGACACGTTACGGAGATAGCCATGACACCCCTGATGTAAACCAGGTAGACCGCTCCGGCCGAAAAAGTGGCGACAACTCGTAATTTAGTTGCAGCGACCCCGCAGCTGCTGTGACGCGAAGGTGGGTCTCGCGGCCGGCTGGCCGTTCGCCTACGTTGCGTTAACGCGTAGACCCCTCCCGCTTTTTATCACTTGGTTCCTTCGTTTGTTAGCCGATTTTTAAACTTAAGATGTCTATCTACCACAAATTAAGTGTTGTATTGGGTGCCGTTGCGAAAATTGCAATCTGATTCAAACTTGTTAAGTTATGGGCAGTGGCGTAGGAGCCGGGGGGGCAGCTGCCCCCCCCCCCAACTTTATGAGTGGGGGGGGGGGGGACGCCCTCCCCCCCCCCCCCCTCAACTTTTGAGTCTCAATACCTGGTCCAAAATTACGAGGCTTAGGGGCTGGGCATGACCCAGCTGTAGTCCAGGATACGCTTATCTCATCTATATACTGCATATAGGTAGCATGATGCTATATTTTGTTAAATAATTATATGATAGTGTTGTTCAGTTTTATTTGACACCTTGGGATAAGAAGTTGCAAAAAGTGCAAATCTTGGGATATATCAACGGTGATCTTGGGATCTCAGAAAAAAGGAGTGGTAACGCTGCGTGGCACATGACGCGCCAGCCGCCCGCGCAGTTCCATGGGTTTCGACGCCGGCTAGCAGAAAACACATATAGGGTGCTATTTGGTGTGTGTGTGTGTGACGTACGTAGCCATCATGAAGAGGTGTAAAGAATTTAAATTTAACAAGGATTTCTTCAAGGCGTTCAAGAAGCCCCGACAGCATGACATTGCAGGTACAGTGAAATGTGAATGCCTTTACCAGGCCACTTATCTCTACCATTTCACATTAGTCTCTGCCCTCTGGGGAAAGGCCACTCATTTC
The DNA here is from genome assembly GCA_036785665.1 of Chirona hameri. Lineage (NCBI taxonomy): Eukaryota > Metazoa > Arthropoda > Thecostraca > Balanomorpha > Balanidae > Chirona > Chirona hameri. Next base: position 293,219 of record JAXIVJ010000160.1, on the reverse strand, counting down.
TTTCCGGTTCCTGTCCCCTCCCAAATGGTGCTTTATGTTTAAAAAAAGGAATTTGGAGCTCACAAGCTGCATACTAGAATTGGGTTCAGAACAGGATACTTCGCCGTCCAAATAACGCCACGACGAAACCAGGAAATGGTGCCGCCCCCGTTCACCGTTGGTGCCGCCTGATTTTTAAAAATATTTTTCCGGTTCCTGTCCCCTCACAAATTGTTGGTGCTTTATGTTTTAAAGAAGGAAATTGGAGCTCACAAGCTGAACACTAGCATTGGGCTTAGAACAGAATACTTCGCCGTCCAAATAACGCCACGACGAAACCAGGAAATGGTGCAAGGCCGTATAGGACAGGTAGAGACAAGATAACTATAACTAACAGGTAGGTCGGAGGTTTGAATCAAGCCCAAGAAATGGCAGTAATATCATGAGACATTTCTGGCGCTGGAGAGACGTTTGTTAAACTGCGTTGTTTACCTGTGTTTTGCTATACGCTCGGGGAGCGTCATGCGGTGTGTGGATGAGGTTGCGCTGCTTGAATTAATTCATGCTAACTTCTTGAAATTGTTAACGTTCATAGACACATATACAGTCAAATCCTCATGATAATTTATTAACCAAGACGCGGTTCGTATTGATACTTAGCTATCCAGTTGTTCCGCAATCCAGACATGTTGATACGATTGCACATTTTCTGAAACATGCTAATGTGATAGTAGATAGTAGATAGTAGAACTAACAAGTGATACTGGGAAGAACAGGATAAATTATAAAAGAAATCAACATGATCACAGGCTTGTCTACAGATACCATGCAAGAGATGAAGCCATATGGTGAAACTGGAAGTTGGAAGAAGTTTGAACACCAGGCTAATGGAGCACAGGAAATAATTTCAATATCAGAAACCCAAAACAATAGTGAAACATAGTCATGATTCATGAATGTGGAACTATACCCAGTTGGGAAGGTGCAAGGAGTATTAAAGATAATATAGACGAGAAAACAAGAATTACGCTTGAAACTGCAGTGCTTGAAGTCAGCATTTATGAATCCGAAGGGCGAAGACTGGAAGAATAACTATCTGAAATTGCTTCATTTTGTTTTTCTCAATACATAAATTAGATGTCTAACATGTGATTGCTTTGCCTGATGCCTCTTAGGAGACTAATAGGTGAAACAATATCATGTGATGTGAATGAACTTTGAATGTATGTTTGCAGTGTCAATCATCTATTGTTTTGTATGTCCTATTTATAATGACCAACTGAAGAAGTATCAATATGAATTATGAAGTGTGTCTTGTTCAATAAATTAATATGATGAGTTGACTGTTTATTCTTGAAACACTCGAGCGGCTAAATAGTGTCTATGAAGAAGAAAAAAACATCAATAATTTGTCTGATATTGTACCTATTATTGTATCAAGTATGATACACGATATTAGCTTGAGCACATTTTTGGGTGGATAGGATAACGATTCTAGAATATATTTGAGGAGGATTTAAGCTATCCTTAGTTTTTTATTCCTGTATATAAGGAGATTATCAGTTAACATATTATCCTGGTTACAATTAATGTGTGCTATGACTACCATTTACTGCCAAGTGCCACTCCGGCACTTACATTCTGACACCAACACCTATCCACATTCATCAACCATTTTGAGCATCTGTGATTTGAGCCATTGTGATTTCCATATTTCTTACAAACATGTACTAGCTGCTACTCAAATCATTACTGATGTGATATTCTCCATTCTGATCTTTCCACTCCATGTTTATGCATGTTTGGTGCTTATTAGTGCTGGTAAACATCTACTATGGACATTTGTATGCTATGACATGCCAATGTCAGTATTTAGTTCATTATGTTAGTGGGGGGGGGGGGGGGGAGGGAGGGGGCGGGGTAGGAATGTGTATGTGTGTTGTGAATGTGTTCCCACCTAGATGCATGTGTATGTGTTTGAATGAATAGAATGAATGTGTATGTGTTTGTGAATGTGAATGTGTTCCCACCTACAATCCACATGCATGTGTATGTGTTTGAATGAATATAATGAATGTATGTGTTTGTGAATGTGAGTGTGTTCCCACACCCTATTCCTCAGGAACACAACATAATGTGTTCATTATATTGTTGTGGTGGTGGTGGGGGGGGGGGGGGTAAAATGACCCCCTCTAACCAGACTGGTTATTTATTTGACACTGATTGAATCGGTTGGACTTGTTCAATCAAAATTCCTTGAGAAAAAAATATTCACCACCAGATCTTTTGATTCATGAATCGTGATTGAATAAAACCCTGCATCAAATCAAGGCTGATTGAATCAAAAGATTTAACGATTCTTAACAATTCAAGTACACTGGTAAGTTGTGCAAATACATGCAGATTGCAGCCCCAGTGGCTACATTTATTTATACTGGAATAGTATTCCTGTAACAATGTTTTAATGATCATATATATGTATGTTTCAATTTGTATTTATTTGACATACATTCACCACAAATATTTAAATGTTGAATGAAACGTGAAGCAATTAAAATATATGTTGTATTCTTTCAATCGGAAAGAAACAATTTAAAAAAATAGTGAATCCAACGGTGATTGGATCATTTAGATTCCAAAATGAATCATGATTGAATCGTTCCAAAACAAGTTGAATCAATAACCAGTCTGCCTGTAACTAGAAAAATAAAGGGCTAGAAAGATGCGAACAAAGCGTTTGAAAGCTCTTAACAAGGCCATTCGACGTTACTTCAGGTATGCTTTGGCTCAGGTCCATAATGAGGTCACCAAAGGTCAAATTTTCCAAGTATAGGACTTTGCTACAGAAACCCCCCAAAATATCTTGGGAACTATGATAGCTAGGCACGAACGGAAAAGGCAACCGAAAGCTCATGACAAATTAAATCGCCTGAGTGTTATCAAATTAACAAAAGCTCAGGTCAATAGTTTAGGCCCCAGAGGTCACCAAAGGTCATGTAGGCATTGTTTTCCCAAAACGCTTTCATAAATACCGTTGCATTGGTTAGACATATAACAATGATGATTTTAACACTATCGTGTTTGTCTCGTCAAGGCGCTTCGAACCATAGTAATGGTGACCTAGTTAGATCAACTTCAATATTTGACCTCAGGTCAAGGTCATTTGGTGACCAAGGTAGGCCATGTTGCATATGGGGCGACGCGACTCGACGAGAAAACACAGTGGTGTCGTTTGCACGTCTCTATCTTTATTATATCAAGAGTTATTGGCAAAAAATGCTGGTGACCTGAGATGACCTCAGCTCACCTTGCAGATGTCACAGAGCAACAATTGCACCCCGGTCATCAATAATGAGCTAAAATAGTATGAATATTAAAGAATTGGCCTGATCTAATGCATTTTCTCTGAATAGGAAGCATTTGTATATTTTCCCATTTACTTATAATGGGAGGTCACGAAATTGACCTGACCTTAGGTCACCGATACAACAAATCCGAGATAAACGAATTGTAGGTGCGTATGGCCTTATGCAATCCTGAAAGTTTCAAATCTCTCGGACAAACACTGGCTTTGGCATGACCACAAACATTTTGGGAGATAAGATCACTTGACGTGACCTGGTGACCTGACCTGAGATGACCTGCAGTTAAAACTTTCACAAAATGTGGGTAATTGATGTCCGAATAGCTGTGCCAAATTTGGTGGCGCTGCGCAGCGCCGTTTTCTCGCTATTCCCGAAAAACTCAGGGTTGGGGGTTCAAAATGACCCCCCACACCACCAGGGCGAGGGTTTACATGCATACCTTTGGCCAATATTTAGGCGCATTTCAGACACTCTTTAGGCTTAAAAGTGGACATTCTCATAAACAGAATAAAATGAACCTAACAGCTGTGCCAAAAACACATTCAATTTACCACCCGGTGACCGAAATTTTGAGGTCATAAGGTGGGCCAGTTTACGTGTTAAGTCAATGGTGAAGGGAAAACTTCAAGCCCAAGCTACGTCATGTCACGTGACGCTACCAAATCCTCTCCGTTGGGGGCCGGGTAGAGACATCTGGGGATTTTAGCGCCCAATCGCTCAACATTAGCATGACGTCACTGGTGCTTTGGTCCGACTCGGCTGTCGCCGCACGCGGCTCGGTGCGGTGCGAATATTTCGAACGGGATACTGATAGTTGCGCCTAAGGTACGATCCTATTTAGGATTACGTTTACCGCGGATAATTATCCCTCCCTTAATTCATCTGAGGGGAGACGGCCATACGCTTCCACGGTCTGTGCGATGGGCGACTGGCGAGACGGCCATACACTGCACGGTCTGACTGAGGGTTGAGACGGCCATGTGCTGCCCTGTTGCGGTTGACGGGGGGGGGAGACGGCCATACGCTGCCCCGGTCTGGCCCATAGGCGTACACAAGGGGAGGGGGGCAAACGGGGCAATTGCCCTCCCCTGAAGATCTGTACGTGCCTCCTTTGGTCGAAAAAAATGAATGATTTTTTTTCAGAGAAAAATGGTGAAAATATGCCCGTTAAAAATATAGTTGGCCAAATCCGTTTTTTTTTAAAGCCGGTCTGGCTGAGGGGAGAGACGGCCGTACGCTTCCCCGGTCCGGCTGAAGGGCGAGACGGCCGTTCGCTGCCCCGGTCTGGCTGAGGGGTGAGACGGCCATGCGCTGCCCCGGTCTGGCTGAGGGGCGAGACGGGCATACGCTGCATCGGTCCGGCTGAGGGGCGAGACGGGCATACGCTGCACCGGTCCGACTGACGGGCGAGACGGCCACACGCTGCCCCGGTATGGCTGAGGGGCGAGACGGCCATACGCTGCCCCGGTCCTGCTGAGGGGTGAGACGGCCGTACGCTGTCCCGGTCCGGCTGATGGGCGAGACGGCCGTTCACTGCCCCGGTCCGACTGAGGGGTGAGACGGTCATGCCCTCCCTCATCCCCTGTCCGGCTGAGGGAGGAGACAGGCATACGCTGTCCTGGTCTGGCTGAGGGGCGAGACGGACATACGCTGCCCCAGCCCGGCTGAGGGGCGAGACGGCCGTACGCTGCGCTGATCTGGCTGAGGGATGAGACGGCCATAATTTGTACCTGAAAATGTTGCAAATGGCATTGTTTTGGCTTAATGTTCAAGATATGCTTTAAAAAAGCTTACAAAAAAATAGACTTGCAACATAACTTACTTATCTAACGGCGACGACTTTAAATTGCTACTCTCGTCAACACCCGTCAAAAGACGGCAAAACGCTCGAAAGCGCAGCTGCGGCGACGGAGCTGGACACGACTGGACCACAGCACCAGTGACGTCGTCGCTAATGCCGTGCCGCTTGGCAGCCGATACATAGGGAATCCCGGGATGACACCCCCTGGGCCAAGGCAAGGGTGTATAAACCAGGTAGAAGCCGAAAAAGTGGTGATAAACACTAATTTAGTAGCCGCGACCCCGGGGTCGCTGTGACGTAGATGGCGGGGACGCGGCCGACCGGCCGCCATACACAGCATTAGTGCGCGCGTGCCTGAAGCTTAGATCGCGCTTAGTTTCTTTGTTTACCGGTTGATTGCAAAACTTGTATTATGTAATATGTCACAAATGAACCGCTCTGCCGGATGTTGCAAAACAATCAAATCAAGCCAATATGTGCTGTTATATCTGCGCAAAGTTCTACGATTAGGTACGACCGCCACTCTAAATGATGAAAAGTGTATCTTTGATGCCATTACCCGGCGTGGAAAATGTGAATGTATCGCAATGAATTGCCTAGGCAGACATAAACCTCATCAAATATATTGTATTTGTTTGGCATTGCTATTCGTTCTCGTGACATAGTACAGGCGCGGATCCAATATTTCGGTCAGGGGGGGGGGGCGCCACATACAAAAAGTTGCACCATACGCGCGCTTGGTAGGCACGACATGGGCGCGACACGGGCTCAGGGGGGGGGGCTTGGGGCTCCCTAGCGCCCCCTATACTTTTCTTATAGGCGAATCTTCTGGAAATGTATGAAATGGTATAGGATCTGAATCGTGATCATGATCAACTTCTTTTGGCCATGTCAGTCGTTGCTGCACCCCCGGCGCAAAAAGGCATCTTGTTGCTATGTCCTGTAACTTATAAGTCACATTATTATCATTGGTTTTATAGTCATTACTAGACACTTGGCAATTTGTGTTCATTAGTGCAAGCCACCCACAGAACAGGACCAGTAGCATTAGGTACTACTCAGTGGCGGCGGATAAGGGGGGGGGGGGGGGTAGAGGAGGCAGCTGCCCGCCCACTCAAGAAGTTTGGGGGGAGGGAAACATGATTTTGCCTCCCCATAAATTTGTAAGAGCAAATCCATACTCCATGAAGAAGTTGGTTCGATTTTTCTTTTTGACCGAAACAATGACCCAGGGCCCCGATTTGCCCCCAGCCAGCCTGATGGGCCTTCTAAAACCGATAGAAGGCCCTCAGTCGGCCTGAGGGGGACCCTCGGAAGGCCATGAGGGGCCCTCAGAAGGCCTGAGACTTCAACATTGGCCTGTCTGACGTTTTTTTGCGACCATTTAGAGGCCCTGCAAAATATAGTGGCCTAAATCCGAGGAGATACCATTTCGCGGTATTTTTTTTTCGTGGGGGGGGGGGGGGCTTTGGCCGTGGAGCGGGCCATTTTGCCGAGGGGACCCTCTGGGTTTCTTTGCCCACCATCCAAAAATACGATCCGCCGCCACTGGTACTACTCATAATGGTGTCTCAAAACCTAAGTAATACCGATAGCAGTCACATTGGTATGGATTTTCTAGTCTGTTTATATAAGGTGACATAATCTATGAGTTTACGTCCTTGAAAAATACACAAATATAGCTGACCTACTCCTACAGCGTCTTATGTCGACAATTTTCGCAGATGTCCTCAGCTAAAGAACGCACAGATTTAAGTGTATTTTTTTTTTAGCTTATGAGGTATTCTGGGAAAATACTGCTATGTTGACAGATACAATTATTATGTCAACTTTCATATACACCTTTAAATATTGTCTTACTCTTCATCAAAATAAGTAAATGCTTAAAAATGCACACGCACACACGCTAGTACATTGCCAGCGAACCAATATAGCGAACCCGTTGAAATGTAAACAAACGATTCTCCCCCGGCTATACGTCATCACAGCCTGACCAATCACCGTCGAGCTTGCTCAAGACTGATTCCTCAATACTAGCTGATAGCCAAATATAGCTTATGAGCAGATCCGATAAACACGGCCAAGATGCTGGAAGCTGCTCGCGGTTGTCGGTTGTCACACTTTTTACCAATGTTGAAGGAGCGGAGTACACATGTAACGGAAGTTAGCCCACATTCAGCCTACATTCAGACCAGCCTAGATTCGAGGCTCGGGCTACCATATGTAGGGAAAAACCTGTATTGCCTCATTTCTCCTTAACCCTATTTGTAACAGGCTCCTGGCTACCCCTATTTATAACAGGGGGGGGGGGGATTCCGCCCCCCGGAGATCTCGAGATCTACCCGTCCGATTTTCCTAAATGAAACGGCGTTTGGTTCTCCTCAACACGATCTACATTTCTAACAAAACAAAAATCGAAATTTTTATAGGGGGACAACAGGGGGCAAACACTACAAATTGTAGTGGTATGTGTGATCCAACACAGCTGTCATGTTTATCAATTGATTTTAACACAACCAATGGGAATCGATCAAGATTGAATTGGAGATTGATAGATGGCGATGACTTTTGAAAATTCAAATATCATAGGCGTGTGCAGGTCACTCAATATGGGGGTGAAGTAAATGCAGAATACAACTATTTTTTATGTTGTTTTTATGATAAATGAAATGTTATGTTATTGTGACATTAGACAAAACAGTTATAAATCATATTATTTGCCATAGGCGGTACCAGGTTAGTGAAAAAGGAGGTCAAATAGGGGAAAAAATATTACCTGCAGGCATGTTGCTACCCAGCACTATAAATAAGTTACTGATCGTAGATAGTTCCTTTTTGCATATTGTACTTCATCATAGGCGCATTCAGGATCCAAACTGGGAGGCGCAAGACCTTTTGATAAGTATATTATCCGCTATTATGATACTAACTAGTCAACAGTGACTGTTTCACTTACAACTTCAATTCACATTGCTTATCCCCTTTTTACCCGACCTGGACTCGCCTATTATCTCATAATCGTTCGTAGAGTGGTGGTGCGTGTTTCATCCGAAAACTGTAGTATGTTATGTCATTATAGGCCCATGCATCTTAGTTTCCTTGCATAATATGACCCCCTTTCTTCCATTCCTGAGCGCGCCTCTGCATAAAAATGATTGTATTGCCTCTCCTGGCCTCATATGTGCATATATCATTATAATTTAACCGTCTATTGCGCTGTAATCGCTGGCATATCGTCATCAACATGCCAGTCACCCTTTTCCCCTTCACCTTTTTTTACCAGTCACCCTTTTTCATGTGCCTGAACACACCCCTGCAACTATATATGTAATAAATGATAAAAATAATAGAAGGAGAAGCTATCTTTTACATCTTGATAGCTATAAATGCTCATTACATCGCTCTATTGGCTTCCCGCCAAGCATTGAATACTTCCTGGAACCCCCCCCCCCCCCCTTTTCAAGCCCCTGAAACTGCCTCTGCCATTAAATTTTTATGATATTTCATTAACATCAACTACTTTGCACTTGTTGCAATCACCGTAAACTGATGTAACTCCCTCATACTTGAGGCAGTTAGGAAGAAACCGTTAAGATAGCATTTCCGTATTATCGCCAAATGTCGCCGCCGAACCCTCCCAAAACCGTGCCCTGGAACCGCCTCTGTTCAGGTTAAGAACTCAAAATTCAATTCAAAAGTTAAGAACTAAAAAAAAGAACTCCCAGCCGTTCTGGAGATATCTGCGAAAAACATGAGGGGAGGGGGGCGGAATCCGCCCCCCCCCCCCCCCCCCCCCCTGTTACAAATAAGGTTAACCAAGCAAACAATAGCGTTTTCGAAAGTATCAATCGAAAGCACTCATCAGCCCAAAGACAGCCGTACCCAAAGAAAATCGACACTTTTCCCATAGGAAGGAAGTTATAGACGATTCAGATTTTTGGGCCTATGTGGGGGGGCCCTACAATTTTCTTCAAAATCGGCACAGACACTACTCTACGAGGCATGTAATCTGGGCAGAAGAGACCATCATTTGCATTGAAGTCTAAGGGGTCAAAACCCCCTACGAAATTTACTTTGCCCATTGTACCCCAAATTTTATTTTCAAAACTGCTCAAGTTGGGCATCAATCGAAAGCACTCATCAGCCCAAAGATAGCCGTGCCAAAAAATCGGCACTTTTCCCATAGGAAGGAAGTTATAGCCAAAACTATATTTTGGGTCTAACAGGGAAGTTACTATTTTCTTCAAGATCGATACAGACACTCTTCTCTACGAGGCAAGTAATCTGGATGAAGAGACCCATCATTTGCATCGAAGTCTAGAGGTCGGCTAGGAAATCTACTTTCCCCAATGTACCCCAAAGTTTATTTTCAAAACTCCTCAAGTTGAGTATCAATCGAAGGCACTCATCAGCCCAAAGACAGCTGTGACAAAAAATCCAAACTTTTCCCATAGGAAGGAAGTTATAGGCAATTCAGATTTTTGGGCCTAAGATTTCCCTATGATTTTCTCCAAAATCGGCACAGACACTACTCTTCGAGGCAAGTAATCTGGCTGAAGAGACCATCATTTGCATTGACGTCTAAGGGGCCAAAAAACCCTAGGAAATATACTTTCTCCATTGTACCCCAAAGTTTATTTTCAAAACTGCTCGAGTTGGGTATGAATCGAAAGCACTCATCAGCCCAAAGACAGCCGTGCCAAACACAAAATCCACACTTTTCCCATAGAAAGGAAGTTATAGGCAATTCATAATGTTGGGCTTATGAGAGGGCCCCTACGATTTTCTTCAAAATCACCACAGACACTCTTCTCTACGAGGCAAGTAATCTGGCTGAAGATACCATCATTTGCATTGAAGTCTAAGGGGTCAAAACCTCTAGGAAATCTACTTTCCCCATTGTACCCCAAAGTTTATTTTCAAAACTGCTCGAGTTGGGTATCAATCGAAAGCACTCATGAGGTCAAAGACAGCCGTGCCAAAACAATTGACACTTTTTCCATAGGAAAGAATGCAAAACTATGCAAAACTATATTTTGGGCTTATCAGGGGGCCACTACGATTTTCTTTAAAATCGGCACAGACAATCTTCTCTACGAGGCAAGTAATCTGGCTGAATAGACCATCATTTGCACTGAAGTCTAAAGGGTCAAAACCCCCTAGGAAATCTACTCTCCCCATTGTACCCCAAAGTTTGTTTTCAAAACTACTCAAATTGGGTATCAATCGAAAACAATCATCAGCCCAAAGACAGCCGTGCCAAAAACATCAACACTTTTCCTATAGGAAGGAAGTTATAAGCAAAACTATATTTTTGGCCTACCAGGGCTAATCCGGCTACTATTTTCTTCCAAATCAGCACAGACACTCTTCTCTACGAGGCAAGTAATCTGGCTGCAGAGACCATCATTTGCATTAAAGTCTAAGGGGTCAAAACCTCCTAGGAAATCTACTTTCCCCATTGTACCCCAACGTTTATTTTCCAAACTGCTCGAGTTGGGTAGCAATCGAAAGCACTCATCAGCCCAAAAACAGCCGTGCTTAAAAAAAATCGACACTTTTCCCATAGGAAGGAAGTTATAGACAGTTCAGAATTTTGGGCCTATGAGGGGGCCCCTTCGATTTTCTTCAAAATCGGAACAGACACTCTACCCTACGAGACAAGTAATCCGGCTGAAGAGACCATCATTTGCATTGAAGTTAAGGGGTCAAACCCGCCTAGGAAATTTACTTTCCCCATTGTACCCCAAAGTTTATTTTCAAAACTGATCGAGATGGGAATGAATCGAAAGCACTCAGGCCAAATACAGCCGTGCCGAAACAATCGACACTTTTGATATAGGAAGGAAGTTATAGGCAAAACTATATTTTAGGCCTATCAGGGGCCCCTGCGATTTTATTCAAAATCGGCACAGACACTCTTCTCTACGAGGCAAGTAATCTGGCTGAATAGACCAACATTTGCATTGAAGTCTAAGGGGTCAAAAACCCCTAGGAAATTTACTTTCCTCATTGTACCCAAAGTTAGTTTTAAAAACTGCTCCAGTTGGATGTCCTTCGAAAGCACTCATCAGCCCAAAGACAGCGGTGCAGAAAAACGAAATTTTTCACATAGGAAGGAAGTATAGGCAATTCAGAATTTTGAGCCTATGAAGGGGTCCCTACGATTTTCTTCCAAATCGGCACAAATACTCTTTTCTACAAGGCAAGTAATCTGGCTGAAAAGACCATCATTTGCATTGAAGTCTAAGGGGTTAAAAAAAACTAGGAAATCTACTTTCCCCATTGTACCTCAAAGTTTATTTTAAAAACTGCTCAAGTTGGGTATCAATTGAAAGCACTCATCAGCCCAAAGATAACCGTGCTAAAAAATCCATACTTTTCCCATAGGAAGGAAGTTACATGCAACACTATATTTTGGGCCTATGAGGGGGCCCTTACGATTTTATTCAACATCGGCACAGACATTCTACCCTACAAGAAAAGTAATCTGGCTGAAGAGAACATCATTTGCATTGAAGTCTAAGGGGTCAAAACCCCCTAAGAAAATCTACTTTCTCCATTGTACTCCAAAGTTTATTTTCAAAACTGCTCGAGATGGGTATTAATCGAAAGCACTCATCATCGCAGACAGTCGTGCTAAACAAAATCCATACTTTTCCCATAGAAAGGAAGTTACATGCAAAACTATATGTTGGGCCTATGAGGGGGCCCTACGATTTTCTTCAAAATCGGCACATACACTCTACCACCCTACGAGACAAGTAATCTGGCTGAAGAGACCATCATTTGCATTGAAGTCTAAGGGGTCAAAGTCCCGTAGGAAATATACTTTCCCCATTGTACCCCAAAGTTGATTTTCAAAACTGCTCGAGATGGGTATCAATCGAAAGCACTCATCAGGCCAAAGACAGCCGTGCCAAAACAATCGACACTTTTTCTATAGGAAGGAAGTTATAGGCAAAACTATATTTTGGGCCTATCAGGGGGTCCCTGCGATTTTCTTCAAAATCGGCACAGACACTCTTCTCTACGAGGCAAGTAATCTGGCTGAAGAGACCATCATTTGCCGGCCGGCGCGGCGCGCTACACTGGCGACCCCCGGCCGCTCCGCAGTTTTGTATACTTTTTTGGTGGAATAAGGCGCATGTGACAGTGAAACGTGTTATCAAAGTGTTCGCTTACTTCAACTTCATCTTCCTGTTAAGACACCAAAACTGTGAGTCCCATATTTTGCTTTAAATCATCTTGATAATATTCAAGTTGAAACCGCGGCGTGAAGCCACGAAGGTCTCCATTGAACATTTTTGAAGAAAGAAGATTTCTGTCGGTGAAGGCTATATCCTTTTTACCTAGACAAGTGCAACAGTGACAATTACACACTTTAAACTTCCCGCATTCTCAAGAAATTTGCCATAATTGAACTCACTATCTTCTCGCCGACGCGCATGAACTTCCAAGCAGCGCGGAGGAAGGTGCCACATATCAGCAGAACGTCACCCCTGTCAGCTAACCTACCGGTTGCCATGACGACCCACCCCGACCGAGGGCCTCCCTCGCACCCGGGGACGGTAGACGCGGTGTCCTGCTAAATCAATCAATGCCGGACGCCAAAACGGTCGCGGGGGCACGCCCCAGACGGCCAGCACGGCGCGACTGCCGTGCGGGGTGGCAGGTCCACCGAGCCAAGACGAGGATCGGCGACCAGCAGACCGCTCCCGGCGCTGGGGTACTACCCTGCCGTGTAGGGGGCAAACCAACACCGGGCGACAGGGATGGGTTGAGGCCCCGGCCGGTCGACCCGGAGCCGACAGTCCCCGCCACCCGCTGCCTGGTGCGGCCGCCGCGGCTGACCCTGCGTCAGACCGCTGGGCGGCCGCCGACCGAGCGGCGGCGACTACACAGCCGGAAGCTCCGGTCCTACGGTCTGAAACTCTGGTTCTCGGCCACATCAACATCAACTCTTTAGCGGGAAAGACTGACCTCAGCAATGTACGACTGCATGACTACAACATCGACGTTCTCTGCTTGTCCGAAGCAAAGCTCACTGGTGCAAAGAAAAATACTAAAATCGACCCTTTGGTCTTCCCCGGCTACGGTTTTTACCGTCAGGACAGATCTGCTCCCAAGCGAGGACGAGCAGTCATCAGTGGCGGTGGCGTCAGCATCCTATGCAGGACATCTCTGTCATCAAAACGCCTCAAAATCAACAGCAGTGACCCTCCCCTGGAGGCCATCTGGGTGTCCGTCATGGGCAGGGGTAAGCGTCGTGCCACCGTTGGCGCTACCTATCGGCCTCCGGACGCCCCACTGGTTCCCGCTATGGACACTTTGCAGGAGCAGCTCTGCCTGGCGAAATCGCTCGGGAAGCCACTCTGCTTACTCGGAGACATGAACCTGGACGTTTCCAGACCTGACGCTCGAGGTGTGCGCCAGTACCTGCAGCTGCTGGGCGCCCTGCAGCTGCATCAGCTGGTGGAGGAACCCACGCACCCGCGTCCTACACCCACCACACTGGACCACGTCATCACTAACGTACCGCCGGAGAGATCCCAGACACGTGTCGTCGACAACGAGGACATCAGCGACCACCAGCCGGTCACCGTCATCACGACCATCCCGATGCCTCGTCGTGTTGTCAGTGAGTACATGAGCAGACCCTGGCACCGCACCAACTGGGACGCACTGTGCCTGGACCTTCTGTTGACTGACTGGACGGAGTTCGATAGCGCCACTGATGTGCATGTATTGTTTAATATTTGCATGCATATCCTGGGATAGCCTCATAGATAAGCATTGTCCTGAACGTTGTACGCGAACGCGCCGTCCGCACTGCCCGTGGGTCCAGGACGTGTTACCCTAGCTAAGGGAGACGATTAGCGCCAAAAAGTCTGCCAAAGCCGACTGGCAAGCGTTCAAATTGCCTGAGGACAAGTCACTGTATCTCTCGCTAAAAAAAAACGTGTAAGTGGCATTTTGATTCAGGCTCACCGAAACTTCAATTGTGAGCAGCTGCTTTCAAAAGATTTTCTCGGATTTTGGGAGACAATGTGGATATTTAGCATGTCCTCTGGCAGCGAGAGTGGTGACGACACTGTACCCGATCCGGACATACTTAACGAGTTTTTCTCCACCGTGGGTTCCCGAGTAGCGACAGAAGTAGCGGTGAGCGGTGACGAGCTGCGCCCCGTCAGGCCGACAAGGGTCTGCGCCGCTCAGTTTAAGCTTACCCCGGCGACGCTCCCAGAGCTGTCGGCTGCCGTAAAAGGGATGAAGAACTCGGAAGTCTGTCGGCATCGATGGGGTTCCTCTACTTGCAATAAGGAAGTGTTGTCCGGTGATAGGCCCGTTGCTGCTGCGCACTGTGAACGCATCGCTGATCTCTGGAATCTTTCCGTCAGCATGGAAAACAGCATGTATTGTGCCAATTTATAAGTCCGGAGATCGTACCTCACCATGTAATTTTCGGCCTATATCTCTGTTAAGCGTCTTGTCCAAAGTCGGCGAAAAGATTGTGTGCGGTCAGCTGATGGGCTATCTCGCGAGCAACGCTATCCTCTCCGACAGCCAGTACGCGTACCGGCCGGCGCACTCAACGGAGGACGCTCTGATCGACGCTGTCACGTGGGTCACAAACAACACCGACAAAGTCTCGTATCATCGATAATGACGCTTGATTTAAGTAAAGCCTTGGACAGCGTTGATCACGGCGTCCTCCTCGAGAACCTGGCCTGGTACGGTGTATCACCCCATTGGTTATCTAGTTATCTCGCGGATAGGAGACAGAGGGTGCGAGGGGCACTACTACTCTGCCTGTGACACATGGGGTGCCTCAGGGGTCAGTTGTGGGGCCGGTCTTGTTCAGTATCTTTACCAATGACTTGGCTAACTTCCTCCCCCACGAGAAAATAATGTATTATGCAGACGATACAAACATTCTGGATATGGCATATCCGAATGAAACCTGCCTCTCTGTCCTCAAAAATCGAGCGCAGAGCTCGCTTTCTCAACTCGAAAAATGGTTTTCACGGACCTCGCTGAAGATGAACGGGGTAAAAACGGACTTAATAATTATCGGAGCCAAACATTCGATACAGATTCATGCGGCTGGTCTCACTCTGCATGCTTGTGTCGGAAATTTGCCCGTCAAAAACAATCAAAATTATCAGTGTCACGCTCGATCAGACTTTGAGCTGGGAGAGTCATATTTCGGCTGTAGTGGGCAAGTGTTTTGGCTCGCTCATTTCACTGAACCGGTTCCGTCATCACATTACCCCTGAGGTGCTCCAGCTCATTATTCAGGCACATGTACTGCCACATGTAACCTACTGCTTACCTGTATGGGGAGGTGCACCCAAGACGCAGCAAGCGCGCGTACAGAAGGCCTTGAACTTCGCGGTTAGGGTAATCACAGGCAAACGCAAAAAAGACCACATCATTCCAGCCCTCCGATCTCTCGGGTGGCCGACGTTCCCGGGATGGTCTCCGAACGTTATTGCCTAAAGGTGCACAGGGCTCTCCACGACGTGCGAACACCGGCTGCGCTGCGTTCTCTCTTTGTACCTCGCAATCATATATCAATTAGGAAAACGAGGGCTTCTGAACGCCAGCTGCAGCTGCCTCGCTGCAGGCTGGAGGCAACCAAGCGCTCATTCCTGCACAGAGCGGTCGATGGTTGGATCGCGCTGCCACCGTCATCAATTGAGTGTCAGACGTACGGTGCATTCAAATCGTACTTGAGAAAGCGTACTCGCAAGGAAGATATGTGACTGCGTGAACTACTGCCTGCACAGTGTCGCAATATGTATCAGTCATTGCAATCTTGTTGTGTCGCCATAGTCTTTTTAACGCCTAGTTCTATCGGTCTTTTACTACTTTAGCTGTATGTTCTGCAATGTTTTTAACTGTAGGATAGACTGATGGTGTGTACTGTAGGTAAATGCCGGCCTGTATGACACAAATCTTGAAAAACCCTGCTTCCCGGGTGGATAGATTTGAATAAACCATTACCATTACCATTGAAGTCTAAAGGGTCAAAACCCCCTAGGAAATCTACTTTCCCCATTTTACCCCAAAGTTTATTTTCAAAACTGCTCAAGTTTTGTATAAATCGAAAGCACTCTGATGAGTGCTTTCGCTTAAAGACAGCCGTGCCAACAAAATCTACACTTTTCCCCATAGGAAGGAAGTTACAGGCAACACTATATTTTGGGCCTATCAGGGGGCCCCTGCGATTTTTTCTTCAAAATCGGCACAGACACTTTTATCTACGAGGCAAAAGCAGTTTTGAAAATAAACTTTGGGATACAATGGGGAAAGTATATTTCCTAGGTGTTTTTGACCTCTTAGACTTCAATGCAAATGATGGTCTCTTCAGCCAGATTACTTGCCTCGTAGAGTAGAGTGTCTGTGCTGATTTTGAAGAAAATCGTAGGGGCCCCTCCGATATGCCCAAAATATAGTTTTGCCTATAACTTCCTTCCTATGAGAAAAGTGTGGATTTGTTTGGCACGGCTGTCTGGGTAGTGAGTGCTTTCGATTGATACCCAACTCGAGCAGTTTTGAAAATAAAGTATGGTGTACATTGGGGAAAGGATATTTCCTAGGGTTTTTTGACCCCTTAGACTTCAATGATGGTCTCTTCAGCCAGATTACTTGCCTCGTAGTATAGAGTATTTGTGCCGATTTTGAAGAAAATCGAAAATCCCCCTTATAGACCCAAAATTCTAAATTGCCTATAACTTCCTTCCTATGGAAAAAGTTTGGATTTATGGCACCGCTGTCTTTGGGCTGAGTGCTTTCGATTGATACCCAACTCGAGCAGTTTTGAAAATAAGCTTTGGGGTACAATGGGGAAAGAAGATATCCAATGGGTTTTGGCCCCTTATACTTCAATGCAAATGGTGGTCTCTTCAGCCAGATGATTTGCCTCGTAGAGCGCAGTAGCCCAGTCTGTGTCGATTTCGAAGAAAATCGTAGGGCCCCCTGATTGGCCCAAAATATAGTTTTGCCTATAACTGCCTTCCTATGGGAAAAGTGTCGATTTATTTGGCACCGCTGTCTTTGGGCTGATGAGTGCTTTCGATTGATACCCAATCTGAGCAGTTTTGAAAATAAACTTTGGGGTACAATGGGGAAAGTAGATTTCCTAGGGGTTTTGACCCCTTAGACTTCAATGCAAATGATGGTCTCTTCAGCCAGATTACATGCCTTGCCTTGTAGTCTGTGCCGATTTTGAAGAAGAAAAAAATCGTAGGGCCCCCTCTTAGGCCCAAAAATCTGAATTGTCTATAACTTCCTTCCAGTGTGAACCCCGCTTTAGACAAGCTAAGTAGCTGTTGGATAGCTCTGTTGTTTTGTGTATTTTTTGAGGAACCACATTATATTTACATATAAGGATTAGATATTTAGTTTTGTGGATCGTTTAGGTATTATTTTTAAGCATTCATAGTTAGCTGTTACCTCTTACTTGCTTTTTAAAGGACTTTTCATTCTAGCTTGTGTGCGCCAAAATTGTCTTAGTCTTATTTTTGTGTTATTAGTTGCAGGGTTGGATAAGTAGATATTTTTAGAAAATTAGGGATAATTAAGGTGTATTTAGTATTCAGTTTATTTAAGGATTAGATATTTAGTCTAGTATTAGGTGCACTCATAGCTGATTTGTGTCACTAGCTTTACTTAGATCTAGTTAAGGTTTAGAAGAAGAAGAAGAAGAAAAAAAGTTAAGTTAAGTTAGTAAAGTATTGAAAAGTGCATAGTACCTAAGTTATATACCTAAGTTACTAGTGTATTCAAATGAGCATGACTAGGATGCAGGCGAAGGTAGCAGAGCTAGAGGCCCTCCAGGCTAGGGTAGCGGAGCTTGAGGCGCAGTTAAGTAAGTGTAGGTGTAGAGATGAGCCGCAGGAGGGTGTAGCTCCTGACCAAGGAACGTATGCGCAGATCGTGGTTAGGGGGTCAGAAAAGGAGCCTACAGAATCAGGGACCAGTGGTAGTTCTGATAGGGGCATAAGGGAGGAGGATAAAGCAAAGGTGGATAGTGCGGCTGGGGTTTGGAAGTGTGTTGGAGGGTCACGTTTCTGGAGACTCAACATTGTGGAAAGTAATGCTAGGGCCACAGACAGTAAGGATGAGGAGGGGTGCTGGGTAATGGAGGGTGGTAGCAGAATCTGGAGGAGGAAGAGGGAAGGGGATCAGGAGGGATGGACAAAAGTCAGGCAGTACAGCCCCAGGGAACATCCGCAGGTTACAATAGCAAATAGGTTCAGTGCGTTAGAGTCAGCAGCTGAAAGTGACAGGGAAGAGATTCAGCATTTAGTGGTTGGGAACTCAAGGGTAAGGCCCTTAAGGCGAACATTCTGTGGGAAGAGGGACAGATGTATAGTCAAACCAGGGGCAAGAGTAGTTGATATGGGCCCTGTCATTGAGGCAGAACTTGGTAGGAGTAGCCCGGAGACAGTTATACTACAGGTGGGGGTGAACGACATAGGACCTAGGCAGAGTGTGAGAATAGTAGCGGAGTACCGGAGCCTGCTGCAGAGGTTGAAGGAGTCCAGGAAACCAGTCATTGTGACTGGCATCCTCCCTCGCTGTGGAGCCAGTGAGGAGTGGTACTCGAGAGCTCTGTCTGTGAACAGCTCAGTTCAGAACTTATGTTCAGCTATGGGGCTTAGTTATGTAGACTTATGGGATCAGTTCTATGAGTGGCGTAGGTACTATATGAAGGATGGGCTTCACTTATCGGATGAGGGGGCAAGGGCTTTGGGAGATGCCTACAGAAGTGTCATTCAGGGAAACTAGGTAGGAGGGGGGGGGGGGGGGTTCGGGGACGCTAGTACTAGGGCATCAGGAAGTAAGCATTGGTAGAAGTTCATGTCAGAATAGGACAGTAGATCATAATTCCCTCAGAATTAGTAGAGTCAGCTCGAAGTATAAGATCACATGTGTGTTGCTGAATGCCCAAAGTATTAGGTCTAAATTTGATGAGTTTGAGTGTTATGTTGCCCTTGAAAAGCCTGATATCATTTGTGTAACCGAGACATGGGTTAGTGAGGGGTATAATAGGGATAGGCTACAGGATTTCGAGTTACAAGGGTATAACATGTTCTCATACTGCAGAGAATCACGGCAGGGGGGCGGAGTGTTTGTATATGTAAATAGCTTGTACTGCACTACTAGAGTTGATGATTCTAGTAAAGTAAAAGAAGTAGAATCAATCTGGCTTGACATTAAAATTGGTACAGGAAACAGAGGAAGGTTGAGGATAGGTGCATTTTACAGACCAGGGAATCTTCCAAGGAACTCCCAAGCTGAAACAGACCAAGATATTTGTGAGGAAATACGTAGGAACTTTCGGGCTCAGTGTCTTATTATGGGAGATTTTAACTTAAGAGGATACGAAAGTATAGCAGAGGAAACAAATGAGTGTAGGTTGTATAGGCAAATCTTTGAAGAGGAGCTTTTCATGCATCAGTTTGTAACAGAGCCAACCAGACATTGCTCCATTCTAGACCTTGTATTCTCAGACAACAGTGATCTAGTTAGTGACATAAGTATTTGTGCAGGTCTAGGAACCAGTGATCACAATATGGTTAAATTCAATATCTCATCAGAAATGAGGCCCAAAGATAACCTTATTATGGTTCCAAACTTCAGCCGGGCTGATTTTGATGGTATTAGAAATGACCTCGCACAGATAAAATGGAACGTTGAGTTGGCAGGTTTAGATGCATGTGAGGCCTGGAATGTTTTCAAAGCTAGATTAAGCCAAATTCAGAATCGGCATATACCCCTCAGGCACAAACGTAACAGAACCAAGGGCAAACCAGTTTGGCTTACCCCAGAAGTAAGGAGTGCTATACAAGCTAAAAGAAATGCATTTGGCATTTTGAAGGGATCTTCACTAGATATAAATCAGAAGGCCTACCAGAATGCAAGAAATTCAGTTAAGAAAAAGGTCAGAGCAGCTAAAAGGGCAAAGGAACTTGATTTAGCTAGACATTGTAATGCAGATAGTAAGAAGTTCTTCAGTTTTTATAAGTTCAGTACAGTTTCCAAAAATATAGGTCCATTTAAGGTAGATGATGTGTTAGTTAGCAAGGACAGTGAAATGGTTGAAGTGCTTAATGATCAGTTTCAATCTGTCTTTACTATCGAGGACCAGAGTAGTATTGCAGCACTTCAGCCTGAGCTAGAGACAGAGGAGACTATAGGAGAGCTAGGTGGCATAAGTAGTGAACTTGTTCTAGAATATCTAAAGAAAGTAAGGCCTAACAAGGCAGAAGGACCTGATGAAATCCATGCTAGACTTTTAAGAGAATCTGAAAGGGAGTTGTCGGTTCCATTAGCCATAATATTTTCTAAATCACTCGCAGATAGTAAAATTCCACTTGATTGGAAAAGAGCAAATGTTGTTCCTATTCATAAAAAGGGAGATAGAAGTAAAGAGGAAAACTATAGACCGGTTAGTCTGACCTCATTAGTCTGCAAGGTGCTTGAATCAATCATCAAAGATAAGATTGTTGAATTCTTGGAGCAAAATGAACTCATCAAGGATACACAGCATGGCTTTAGGAAGGGCCGTTCTTGTTTAACTAATCTTCTGGAGTTTTTGGATGTTGCAACAGATAGCTTTGATCAGGGTAAACAGCTAGATGTAGCTTTTCTTGATTTCAGTAAAGCATTTGACAAAGTCCCCCATACAAGACTGGGGTTGCAACTTAAAATGCATGGGATCAGGGGCAAGATTCTGGATTGGATAGAAACGTGGCTTTCAGGACGCCAGCAAAGGGTTATATTGAATGGGTGCCAATCACAATGGAAGGAGGTTCTCAGTGGGGTTCCACAGGGCTCAGTCCTGGGCCCATTGCTTTTCATAATATTTGTGAATGCAATTGAGAACAGTATAGACAGCAAAGTCTTGAAATTTGCAGACGATCTAAAAGTTGTCAGGATTATTAGAAGAAAACATGATCAGGATGTTTTTCAATCAGATCTGGACAAGCTAGTTGAGTGGTCTGAAGCATGGCAGATGAAATTCAATTTGAGTAAATGTAAGATTATGCACGCTGGACGGGTTAGCAGTAAACATAGGTATGAAATGGGTGGGCAGAAAATGGAGCAGATTGAAAAGGAAAGAGATTTAGGTGTCGTGGTAAACAATAGACTATCAGCGTCAGACCAGGTTGTAGAAGCTAGGAAAAAGGCACTTAGAATGCTAGGGGCCATTAACAGAAATGTTTCCTACAAGAGTGAAAAGGTAATAACAAAACTGTATTGTGCATACGTTAGACCACATTTGGAGTATTGTGTACAAGCCTGGTCTCCAACATATGAGAAAGATTGCTGGTTGTTAGAAAGAGTTCAAAAAAGGGCAACAAAAATGGTTAATTGTCTTGGTAGTTTACCTTATGAAGATAGATTAAAGAAATTGGGTATGTTTTCACTTAGATATAGAAGGCTAAGAGGAGATCTAATTGAAGTCTTCAAATTTGTAAATAGTCAGCATTCTGGATATTTAAAGGGTATGTTTGAGTTCAATAGGGAAAATCGAGGTAGAGGTCATCAGCATAAACTCATTATGAAACAAAGTAGGACTAGGCTACGACAGTCATTTTTCAGTAGAAGGGTTGTAGGACATTGGAATATGCTACCAGGGGATGTCGCTGATGCAGTGACACTTGCTTCCTTCAAAATTAGATTAGATAAATACTTTACAGAGAAGGGATTAGTTCATAAATACTCGTGGGATTAGCCTTCTTTTATGCAGGTAGAGTAAGGTGATTTGAAGGGACGAGACTGGTGGAGGGGGGGGGGGGGGTGCAGGGTGCAACCTCGGATGGGCCCAAGAGGCTCTTTGTTGCACTTTTCTTTTATGTCTTTTATGTCTTTATGGGAAAAGTGTCGATTTTTTGGCACGGCTGTCTTTGGGCTGGTAAGTGCTTTCGATTAATACTTTCAAAAACGCTATTGTTTGCTTGGTTAAGGAGAAATGAGGCAATAAAGGTTTTCCCCTACATATGGTAGCCCGAATCTAGGATGGGCTGAATGTAGGGTGAATGTGGGCTAACTTCCGTTACATTCTTTAACATGGGGGAAAAGGGTGACAAATATTAGCAACGTCCGCAGCTTGGTCGTTGTGGCCGCCGTGATCGGGTCGGCCGCGCGTCCGTGCTATTCCGACTCTGTGAAATTTGGAGGTATTTGTCCGCGGCCAACCTGTGTGTGGAGCCGCGGCCCGGTCCCCTGTTTTCGGAAACATCCGGCTGGGTGCCATTTGTGGCCGCCGTTATGTCTCCTGTCTGTCCCCGCCGCCCGTCGCCAGCGCGGGGGGCGAGGGGCCGTACCAGGCCGGCTCTGAGACGCAGAGGTATTTGTCCGCGGCCCACCTGTGTGTGAGGAGCTGCGGCCCGGTCCGCTGTTTTCGGAAACATCCGGCTGGTTGACATTGTCTACCGGCAGTGTAGCCGGCAGTGAGCGCGGCAGCCGGCCCGGCCCACCCGTGTTATGATAGTGCCCCGCGCCGCGCCTCGCCGGGCCACCTGTTCAAACAGCGCGCTGCGTCGCGACTCACGTGTTTTCGCTGTCTCTCTACCTGCCCTGTTTGTCTAGCCGCCCCTGTCTAACCTTTCTCGCGACCTCATTTCCTCGCCGTATTTAAGCCGCTGTCAACATGTCTCCCTCTCTGTTCTCACTAGACTCTCGCGCTGATCGGACGGCTCTGTGCTCTCCCAGCCTCCTCGCAGAGCAGTCTGCTCCTTCGTCGTGTGATTTCGCCTTCCGCAATATAGACTGTGAAAGAGTGCAGTGGTGTGTCAAGTGGTGTCCGCCGAGAGCAGAAGCAGAGGTGCGTGATCACCGACACAGTAATACAGCGCAGGTTTCCTAACCTGTCACCCCACCGTTCCTGGCTTGCTGCATTGTAAGTCTCCTTGTCGTCTGCATTTTGGACTTCTATCACGCCCATTGTGTACCGCCTTCATCATTTCATGACAAATACCTGCGCTCGCTGTTTTTAATTTCCCGGACCCAAATGCCATGGACCGGTAGCCACTATCAATTTAGAGCTACACAGATACAGTCCACACCAGAGCGCTCGAGACACACGAGAAGGTGTTTGGGGCTCACGTAGGCTTACCGCGTCTGCGACATTAACTGGTCTCCCGGGTCGGATGCAAGCAGCGTAATGTCTGCAACAGAAGAGAAAGACCAGCCTCCTGCCGCAGGACAAGAAGGGAGCGACAGCAGAGATGACGCAGAAGAAGAGGTGGGAAGTGAAGAGGTAAAGCTGCTGAGACGCAAGCGAGGACAGAAGCTAGCAGCCTTCTCGCGAGTATGTCGCCGTGCAGATGCCATCATTGCTGTCCGCGGGAGTCGCACCAGCCTGGAAGGCATGCTCGAGGCGATCGATGCGGCACTAGATGGCGTCATTACAGCCAATGACTAGAGGCTTGTCTCACCCATCAGTGGGACAAAATCGATGCCGAAGCATACTTTGCCAGGGCTGAAGGCGAAAGAGAAAACATGTTTCAAAGAATCACCCAGCATCTCGCATTACGGAAGAACGAGACGCCATCAGAAGCTGGATCACGTGCTTATGCAGCCCAGAAGAGCCACGTAAGCTCAGTCTTAAGAGCCTCTCAAGCCGAAGCAGAAGTGTCATCCAAAATGAAGACACTGCAGCTGCAGCAACTGAGACGCAGGCAAGAGCAAGAGCGCTTTCAAGAAGAAGAAAAGGAAGAGATACGGCGCCGAGATGAAGAGATACGACACCAAGAGCGGCGCCGAGAAAGGCTTATTGAAATAAGAAAGCACCTTCAAGACGCTCAAGATGAGGCCGAAGCTGTCCAGCTGGAAGCCCGACTGAGGAGGAATATCGGTGATGATCTGCAAAAAGAGGGAAGGGATGATTTTGAAGGCGAATTTCTGAGACCTACGGAAATTACGAAAGGGAATTGCGATTCTGAAGCTCCGGAAGCCCACGACAAAAAGCCCGACGAAGAGGCTCGAGGCAAGGGTACCACGTGGAGTCGCGAAGCACGTTTTGCAAAGCCAGCTGAAGGGATGACGTCAAGCAAGGTGAGAGACACCGCGTCGTGGATAAAAGGGCTGCGCAGCCCACAACAAACAGGAGAAGGCACAACGTGTACAGCCTTCACGAAAAGCATCCCAAGACTGTCCCTGCGGAGAGGCATCAGAATGGCCAAGGTGGATCGGTCTGTTCAAGGCGCTGGTCCATGACCAGCCGTCTCTCTCCGACACCGAGAAGATCGCTCACCTGCACTTGCAGTCTGCAGTGAGTGGTCTGGCACAGCAAACCATCTCTGGTATGTTGTATGATGGCAGCCTCTACCATCCAGCCCTCGAGACGCTCGAAGATCGTTTCGGACAGGATGATGATATCATCAAATTCAATCTCAACAGCATCTTTGAAGCTCCGGATCTGCTAGAAGACGACGCAGAATCACTGGAAAGATTCCAAGCCACTGTGCACTGCGCTGTCACCATTTTGACAAATATGGAGTCCGTCGCAGACCTGCACAGCGGTGACAGCCTGCAGCGGACGGTGGAAAAGCTGCCCAGGAACTGAGACGAGAGTGGGGAAAGTTTGTTCTGGAGCTGAAACCAGAAAGACCATCCCTGTTGCACGTAGACTTGTGGTTGCAAACCCAAGTGAAAATAAGTCTGAACTGTCCAAAAGGCAAACAGCGTTCTGAAGATGTCGACCGCAAGCAGCGCAAAGAGCACGTCGGTGAAATTGCTCAAAGACGCGCCTTCACAACGGCTGTAACACCGCCTCAGGGCCAGCAATGTCCTATGTGTGAAGGAGAACATCACCTAGAGCAGTGCAAGGATGTTCAGGGAAAAATCTCCGGATGCCAGGCTTAAACAAACATTCACCCAGCAGCTGTGCCTACACTGTCTCAAGAGGGGCCACCGCGTGAGGGACTGTAATCAAGCCAAGCCATGTGGGAAAGATGGATGCAGGCATCGGCACCACGTGCTTCTACACGGCAGCCAGACGGCCAACTCCCAGAGTTCAAGAGGTCCAACAGTGGAACCCGAGGCGAGAGAAAGGACAGCTTCAGGGCCGTATCGTCCCACTGAACACGAGAGGGTCGTGGCGGATGCAGCTTGCCAGCGCGACGACAAAAACGCTATCACCCTGCTGCAAATCGTGCCAGTTCGCATCCATGGGAGAAACGGTACGCGAGACACATTCGCGCTGCTGGATCCAGGTGCACAAACGTCGCTGTGCAGCAATGAGCTGGCTGACCGACTAGACATCCCAGGCGAGTATCAGGAGTTATGTGCACAGACAGTCGAAGGCTCTGGCCAGAAGCGGACAGCCAGAAAGATGACCATGGAACTAAGCTGTCTGTCAGCTGATGCCACGAAGAAGAAGATATCGGTGCCGGAGGTGTGGGCCGTTCCCCGGCTGAATAGCCTCATGCCACGAGTCAGCAGGCAGGGCAGGAACAAATGGCACCATCTGGACGGGCTGTACGTGCCGGAGTGCACCAGCGGCGACGTGGAGCTGCTCCTGGGCGCCAACGTCACCGAAGCGGTGATCCAGCATGAAGTGCGCGCAGGATCACCCGGACAGCCTGTCGCCATCAGAACCGATTTCGGCTGTGCTCTGACGGGGGCGGTTCACAGCCTCGCCCCAGAATCGTCGCGACAGGTGGTGCACATTCAGCGCAGGACCACCGCCGAAGACCTTCTGACGGCGCAAGACCAAGAGTGGTGGTCAACGGAAGACGATAGTCCCGGTGTAACAGTGTGGTTATTCCACCAGACTACACCCGGGGACCGAGAGAACGACCAGAAGGAGCAGTGGCAGCGGCAGGACGTGAAGGAGAAAGAGATATAAGAGAATGGGAATCAGCAGGCCGATTCATTCCACAACAACCTCGCCGCGGACGCCGAGCTGGAGGAGTTGGAGCTTCCCGAGCGGGCCGTCGCCGACTCTGACCGCGGATCCGAGCCCGACTCGGACGCAGACACCGAGCCCGAGGAACACCCGTGGGACATCAAGCAGAAGGCCGATTTCCCCGAGGACGGGGAGGATAAGGAGCAGGCGCTGGAGCTTCCGGAGCCGACCGACGCCGACAAGGACGCCCCCGAACCGGAGCCGAAGGAGGATGTTCAGATGCAGGAGGAGAATGAGGACACTGCGAAGCAGAAGTAGGAGGATCAGCCGGACAAACGCAGCCGATTCGACCGGATAAGCTGACAAAGCGGCAGCGCGGCGGCCGGCAGCGGGGGTAGGTGGATGAAGAGGCGGTGCCGACCGCCACCGCCCAGCGACCGGTGGAGAAAACGGTCCATACAGCGCTGGAGGAGCTGGAGGAGGCTGGCGTCGCCGCCAAGCTGCCGCCGCCCGATCTGGAGCAGCGGCGCCGCGACCTCGAGAACCGACTTGACATGGGAGCAGGCCGACTACGACAGAGCCGAGTCGGAGGCAGAGGTGATCGGTCCGCTGGTGCAGGAGCTCTGCGAGCAGCTGCAGCTCAACCTGGAGCCGACGCCGACGCCCAAACTGATGAGCGGCTACCGCACCGGCAAGCGACTCAACAATAACTACCGGCCAATTAGCATCTTGCCCTACCTTTCAAAAGTTCTGGAAAAAATTATACATCATAGAATGATGGATCATATTTAAAATAACAATATTCTTTGCTGTAATCAGTTCGGTTTCAGAATGGGCCACTCAACATATATGCCCCTGCTCCTCCTACAAGATAAAGTCCTAAAAGGATTTGAGCACAACAATATTACATGTGGGATATACTTAGACCTAAAAAAAGCTTTTGACACGGTGGATCATAGCATACTACTAAGCAAACTCAGGGCATATGGCTTTTTGGACACATTTCTAAATTTAATTGAATCATATTTAAATGATCGATATCAGTGTGTTGAATATCTCAATATAAAATCCCGTTTGCAAAAAATAAACATCGGTGTCCCACAGGGATCTATTTTGGGACCCCTGTTCTTTATTCTGTACATAAATGATCTTCCTAATGTTTGCAAACAGGCATCAACTTTGTTATATGCAGACGATACAGCAATTTTCTTTGAAGCCGATAACGCAGTAAAACTACAAAATATGCTAGACTCAAATTTGCTAATGCTTTGCAAATGGTTTCAGATAAATAAACTTTCCTTGAACACTAGGAAGACGTTTTATCAACTGTATAATAGTAGTAATCAAGATGTAAAGTAATTTTGATAAAGTAATTTAAAGTAATTAAAGTAAAGTAATAAGATTAAAGTAATTTTGAATGAAGCCATTATCAAACACTCTGAGACTGTAAAGTATCTTGGCGTATACATAGATACAAACCTAAAGTGGAAGAGCCACATTAATCACATAACTGTCATAATTAGCCGAAATATTGGCATACTAAAGCGATCAAGATCCTTCCTTGGCCGCTTGTATTATTGTATAATAGTCTAGTTATGCCCTATCTCAATTATTGCTGCCTTATTTGGGGAAATTCGGCGCAAACATTACTCAATAAACTATTCATTCTTCAGAAGAAAGCAGTTAGGATTATTGACAATCAACATAGGATTGCCCACTCCAACCCAATATTTCTTAAACTTCAGCTACTTAAACTTACAGATATTGCTAAACAACAGTCCATTCTTGTAATGCATAGTGTCATTATCCGAGAAGCTACAACCTTGATTAGATCTCTCTTCAATTTATCTCCGCCTAACCATCGTGGATCTAGAATAACACGTCACTTCATTGAAATATTTACTAGGAAACTTTACCGCATCCGTACAATAGCTTGGTTTGGTCCACGTCTATGGAACTCTTCAATATCATCTGTTTTCCCACAACTTAATGCGATTCCCCGTTCTAAGCAACTTATAAAAAATATCACCAAACGTCAAATTCTGGAGGAATATAACGAAAACAATGCGGTAGTGACAGCATTATAATACTTAATTGTTAGTAATATCAGTGTAGTTACCAACATTTCACGAGTTTAAACACATTACATGAATAAATATAGAGCTTCTATATAGAATATGCTGATGTACATATACATCGTGATTGTAACACCTTTCATGTTCATTCCAAAGAACAATGTGAGATATTCTCGGATTACATATTTGTCCTATACATCATAATTACCATTCCTGTCATATCACCTATCATGTAATCACCTTTCCTGTCATATTATCCACAGACGATCCATTATCATTGCCTAACATATCATACCATATTATTATATGGTATATCATTAGGTATATACCCTTTGATTGGCGCTGGCTTTGGGATCCCTACTCAGCAACAAGCTACGCTTAGCTGAGTGGGGTCCACAAGGTACCAGCAAGAAAACCGAAAATAGACCAGAATTTGTCCTCCGCCCTGTATGACTGATATCCCCTTTACTAACAGTGAATGAATCCATCCTCATCCTGTCCTGGATGAGGATGAGTGAGGATGATATCCTGGGACGTAGTTGGGGGCAGTCATTTGCTGTTTTCAACAATTACTACTTTTCGCCTTCTTTTATATCACCACATCTAACACCCAAACTACCTCTCTTCATATGCTTTTTTATGTTTGTTTCCATTTCTTAGCTGGGAGTGCCGCGACATTTTCTCTTTTGTTCTCTGGTGTTAACTTAAGGTGTCGTGCGTCGTTGGGATCGAGGGCGGGGGAACTCCTGGTCACCTATTAATGGGTGGCGGTTAGAAGAAAAAAAACATGCTGCATGATCCCGTACATCGCCTAGCAGTTCCGCAAGGACAATATGCGGTGGCGCACCAAGCCGTCCAAGCACGACTACCAGGCGGTGATCGCTGTGAACGACTCGCTGTCGATGTCGTACAGCCAGTCAGTCGTGTCAGCTGGCGTTCGAGGCGCTGGCGCTGGTCAGCCGCGCGCTGGCACTGATCGAGGTCGGCCAGCGCGCAATCGGCTGAAAATGAACGCCAGAGAATCCGGACTTCCCAAGTCGCCGACGTCCACTCCGAGCACCAGCTCCGGCACCCACGCCAGCCAGTCGCTGCCGTCACTCAGCCCGCCGGTACAAAGGACTGGTGGTGGACCGCCCAACGGAAGAGAGTGAGCGCTGTGTGACATGGTGTTGTCGCTGCGAACTGAGGGTACTGACTGTGCCCTCAGAACACCAGAACAGTGTGAAGTGTATCCGAAAAATTTCCGGTGATCGTTTACCCAGCGAGTGATACCCGCCCAAATGTCGGGACGGGAGCGCGTATTCAAAGCCCCGGGTATTGCGCCATTGTATCGTACCCTCCGTGCGCGCCGACCCGCGTGGATCATAACAAAATGGCTAGGCCGTCCGCCTGTGCCTTTTCCAGTTATCCCCACGGCGGCACGAATTTAGTGTTCTCAGAATCGATCACGGGGGGCGGAATGTGGCCGCCGTGATGTCTCCTGTCTGTCACCGCCGCCCCCGTCTCAGGCGCGTCAGGCCGGGTCGGTCGCGCGGACACCCCATGCCGGCTCTGTGAGCCGCGGAGGTATTTTTCCGCGGCCACCTACGTGGGTGGACCCGCGGCCCGGTCCGCTGTTTTGGGAGATATCCGGCCGAGCGCCATTGTCCACCCAAGCGCGATCACCAGCAGTGCGCGCGGCGACCGACCCACCGGGGGTCGGAATATGGCCGCCGTGACGCCTCCTGTCTGTCCCCGCCACCCGTCGCCAGCGCGACGGGCCGGGTCGGCCGTGCGGCCGTGCCATGCCGGCTCTGTGAGACTCGGAGGTGTTTGTCCGCGGCCCGCCTGTGTGCGGAGCCGCGGCCCGGTCCCCTGTTTTCGGAAACATCCGGCTGGGTGCCATTTGTGGCCGCCGTATGTCTCCTGTCTGTCCCCGCCGCCCGTCGCCAGCGCGGCGGGCCGAGCGGCCGTACCAGGGCGGCTCTGGGCCCGGTCCGCTGTTTTCGGAAACATCCGGCTGGTTGCCATTGTCTACCGGTGTGTAGCCGGCAGTGAGCGCGGCGGCCGGCCCGGCCCACCCGTGTTATGCTAGTGCCCCGCGCCGCGCCTCGCCAGGCCACCTGTTCAAACAGCGCGCTGCGTTGCGACTCACGTGTTTTCGCTATGTCTCTCTACCTGCCCTGTTTGTCTAGCCGCCCCTGTCTAACCCTTCTCGCGACCTCATTTCCTCGCCGTATTTAAGCCGCTGTCAACATGTCTCCCTCTCTGTTCTCACTAGACTCTCGCGCTGATCGGACGGCTCTGTGCTCTCCCCCAGCCTCCGCGCAGAGTGGTCGGCTCCTTCGTCGTGTGATTTCGCCTTCCGCAATATAGACTGTAAAGGAGTGCAGTGGTGTGACAAGTGGTGTCCGCTGAGAGCGGAAGCAGAAGTGCGTGATCATCGACACAGTAATACAGCGCAGGTTTCCTAACCTGTCACCCCACCGTTCCTGGCTTGCTGCATTGTAAGTCTCCTTGTCGTCTGCATTTTCGACTTCTATCACGCCCACACCGGCACACCTGTCACCCCACCGTTCCTGGCTTGCTGCATTGTAAGTCTCCTTGTCTGCATTTTCGACTTCTATCACGCCCACACCGACACACCTGGCACCCCACCGCTCCTGGCTTGCTGCATTGTAAGTCTCCTTGTCGTCTGCATTTTCGACTTCTATCACGCCCACACCGACACACCTGGCACCCCACCGCTCCTGGCTTGCTGCATTGTAAGTCTCCTTGTCTGCATTTTCGACTTCTATCACGCCCACACCGACACACCTGGCACCCCACCGTTCCTGGCTTGCTGCATTGTAAGTCTCCTTGTCGTCTGCATTTTCGACTTCTATCACGCCCACACCGACACACCTGGCACCCCACCGCTCCTGGCTTGCTGCATTGTAAGTCTCCTTGTCGTCTGCATTTTCGACTTCTATCACGCCCACACCGACACACCTGGCACCCCACCGCTCCTGGCTTGCTGCATTGTAAGTCTCCTTGTCGTCTGCATTTTCGACTTCTATCATGCCCACCCCCATTGTGTATCGCCTTCATCCTTTCATGACAAATACCTGCGCTCGTTGTTTATAATTTCCCGGACCCAAATGCCATGGACCGGTAGCCACGATCAATTTAGAGCTACACAGATAGTCCACACCAGAGTGCTCGAAACACACGAGAAGGTGTTTCGGGCTCACGTAGGCTTACCGCGTCTGCGACAGTCGTGTTCACGCATCTGCTCATGAGCCAGGTTTTGCTGCCAACAGCTTTTTGGCCAATCAGCGTCTGCCGTTCTCGACGCTCATTCGTCGACGGCTGATGACGAGGACGTGGGTCAGAATAGCCGAACATCATTTGCATACGTAACGTTAATTGCATGGCGCCTTGCAGAGGGCATGGGTGTCTAGGAGCTTTTCGATGATTTTTCCTAGTTTGAGAAAACGTTGAGAGTTATACAAATGTATATATGAAAGGTCAATTAATTCTGATTCGATGTAACGCGACGTATTTACAATTTAGAGACCGCACGGGGCGAGAGAGCTCTTGCCACGTACAGTGCCCTGGCGCGTGCGTTGCCCGGCAACTAGAGTTGCAGAATTCTGGTCCCAGCAATATCCCTGGGTCCCAGCGTCCCAGCGCTGGGACCAGACCTGATCACGGCCGTGACTGAAGCTGTGACTGGCAAGGCCAGCGCCATAAGGTTAGCATTGCAGTGCCGTGACTAAAGCTGTGACTTGCCATCTCATGCCGTGGCCGTGACTGGGCTGTGACCGAAGATCTCGGATTTTCTACACTGGTCTCTACTCAACCAGGAATTATCTGTGGATCGCATGTGGCTCATCAGCAGAATCGGGCAACCACAGCTCCGCCGCATATAAGAGTAGGCCTTCCAGTCGGCCTGAGGGGCCCTCAATCGGCCTGAGTTAGTCTGAGGGACCCCTCAGTCGGCCTGAGAGGCCCCAGTCGCCCTGACGGGGCCCTCAGTCACCCTGGAGGGCCCTTAATTGGCCTGAAGGGGTCCTCAGTTGGTCTGAGTGGGCTCTGTCGGCCCCAGGGGCACTCAGTCGACCTGAAGGGCCTCTCAGTCGGCTTGAGTAGGCCCTCAGTCGGTCTGAGTGGCCCTCAATCGGCCTGAGTTAGTCTGGGGAACCCTCAGTCGGCTTTAGGGGCCCTCAGTCGGCCTTAGGAAACCCTCAGTCGGCATTAAGGGGCCCTCAGCCGGTCTGAGGGGCCTCAGTCGGCATGAAGGGGCCCTCAGTTGGCCTCAGGGACGCTCAGTCGGCCTGAGAGGGGGAGGGTGGCCTTGGCTGAGGGGCCTGAGTCGACCTGAGGAGACCTGAGTCGGCCCAAGGGGCGGCCCTCAGTCGGCCTGAGGTGCACTCAGTCGGTCTGAGGGCCCTTGGTCGTCTTAGGATAGCCTTCGGATGGCCTGAGGGGCCCTCGGTCGGACTGAGAAGGCCCTCAGTCGGCTTGAGGGTGCCATTGGTTTACACGAGTTTGTCCTCGGATCGCCTGAACCCTGAGGGGCCGTTACTCCTCAGTCGGCCTGAGGGGCCATTGGTCGTCCTAGGATGGCCTCGGGAGGCACTTGGTCGGCATGAGGGTGCCCTCGGTCTGCCTGAAGGGCCCACAGTCGGTCTGAGATGGACCTTGGCCGGCCTGAGATGGACCTTGGCCGGCCTGAGATGAACCTTGGACAGTCCAAATGGCCCTCGGTCGTCCTGAGGGAGCCGTCGGTCGCCTTGAGAGGTCCTTGACCGGCTAAGGGGCCCTCGGTCGGCCTGAGGGGCCTTCGATGGGCCTGAGAAAGTCTTCGATCGGTCTGAAGGGCCCTTTGTCAGTCAGAGTGACCTGAAAGGCCCCCAGTCGGCCCAAGAGCCCCTGAATTGGCCTGAAATGACGTTCGGACAGAGTGAGGGACCCTCGTCCAAACTGTGGCGTCCTTGGTCGGCTTTATATCGCCTTTGGCCGGTCTGTGGGGGATCTCTGCTAGGCAGGGCCTATTTTAACATGTTAACTGACTGGGGGGGGGGGGGAATACCCCCCTCCCCCCAGTGAGCCGTTTTGCCCCTCAGTCAAGAAATGTTGCCCACCCTGATTTCAGTATTTCCATGCCATTTTTCGCTTGATAGGTATTCAATTAAAATAAAATATGCTTACCTGGTGATAAATGTATACAAATCCAATCCAAATGTCATGATATTCCTAAGTTTTAGTAATTCCCAGCCAAAATAAGTATCTTTAAATTATTTCCGGAATATCTTGAATTTCAATATCCTCTGAACAGTCCAAATGGCCCTCGGTCGTCCTGAGCTCATTAGCATCATTAGCATAGTGCTCATTAGCGGCAAAGTGGGGTAGATCGGGGGTTGTTGGATCAGGAACGTCGCCACACAATTTGAAGTGGGTGGGGGCAACTGCCGAGCCGATTGTGTTCAAATTTGGTGTGTGGTTAGGGATCTCTCAGCCGCCACTTTCCCACAACTCGGGGGTGGGGTGCTTCTGCACGTGCGCACGTGTGCACCACGTCTTTGTATCTCAGAAACTACCTCCCTGATCGAGTTGAAATTCACCATATATGTCCTTCGCGTTCGCTCGTTCATCGGCAACTACGGCGCCTTATTGGTTCGGTAAAAAAGTAATGGAAGAAAAATGACGAATGACCTCAGGGTGAATATAGTTTACCTTGTGGAGGTCACAGGATAGAAATACCACATGGATTTTTGCATTGGCGGAACCAGCACGGGTGTTTTTTTTGGGGGGGGGGGGGAAATTCCAAAAAGTCTCACAATTCTGAAAACGCATCGGATTTGGCTTGCTTATTAGGGTGTGTCGTCCATCTCAAAATGATAATGGAATATGACAAAAAGTGGCGCTGATGATTAAGCAAATGAAATCTGACGAGGTTTTCCCGCTAAGATCAATAATTGGTGAGCGCGAATCGATTTACTAAGAGACTGTTTTCCCAACCTGTCGATGCTGGCGCCACCTATATCGCCGATAGTCCCGAGGTATATTATTACTGTTATATGATTCTGCAGCTGCTGTAAGCGATCATAAAAACCTGTTTTAGGGTAGACTGATGCTAACAGATTGAAACTAACCTGAAAATGCAAACCAAGGCTGTATTCACTCTATTTCCCAATTAGATCCAGATGTGCAAAGGCAAAAAAACGTATCTCCACCTCATACGCACGGCCGCCGCCCGCCGGTCTAGCTCAGCTCGGCATTCGGCAGACTGAAGGCAGACGGTGATGACAGAATGGGCGAGGTTGTGGCGATGGAGTAGGACAGCCGGGTCATCCCCACTTGAAATGGTCGACAGGCTGCAGTCACCCCGATCGATGTAGGATACAGTGGCGTACCCAGGATTCACTCCAGGAGGGTTTTTTTTAATTAGGGGGGCATAAGGTATCCCCACAAAAAAAAATCACCTGATTTGGCCCACTATATTTTTAGAGGGGCATGTTTTCAACACTTTTTCCTTTTAAAAAATTATTCATTTTTTCTCTCGAAATAGGGCCCTTCGGGCCCTATTTCCAAAGGGGCACATACGTCCAAGAGGGCAAGTACGGACCTTCAGGGGGGGGGGGGGCAATTGCCCCGTTTGCCCCCCCCCCCCCCCCCCCCCCTTGGGTACGCCTATGAGAGGTTCTGTGGAAAAGTTTTGCGACGTTAGTGCCTTCATAGGAGAAACAGTCTATTATTTAAAGAAAGGAGCTAAACATTACCAATATATTGATTCGGTTGGACTAACAACGGAATGGGTGCCGAGACAGGACTGCGTCTTCACGATGTTGGAACATATATTTTTTGTTTGTTTCATAGCGACTGATAAAAAAGTTTAAGCAGTCGTAAATACATAGTAATTTCGTTTTTTATATCAATTTATGGTATTGTACAACTGAGTCAATGATTGGTAACATGCATTGCATATGAAGGGCGCAGGTCCTGTTTCGAGTTGATTGCCGGAAGGATGCGTCGGTGCTTCAGCCTCGCCGTGATGAGGCCGTGCCTCGATTCCTCGCCCAGCACCGAAGAACAGGCTTCCGTCACCATCCTGCCGGTCCTCTCCACAGCCTGGGTGTGTACTGGGTACGGCGGGACAGCAGATGGCACTTTCAGGGTGTCATGCAGGTCTTTGTCGCTGAGATCTTGCAGGAGCGGTGACTGCGTCACCTCCGCTGAGCTGCTGTCGATGAGGTCGGCGTATCCTTCAGCTCCGATGTTGACGTCAGGAAGCTTGAAGCTCCTGACGTCTTGCGTCTCCTGTAGACTCTCCTGTAAGCTCTACAATGAGCTGCCACCTGAACTTGCGACCGTGTCAGTGGCGTCGTTCAAACGTACGCTGAAGAAGCGCCTGCTACCGACGAAGGAGTAGAGCGACGAATATATTGTATATGTACCTGACTGGGAATATGTGCGTGTGAATGATATTCTATCCACTGTTTTTATACACCCTACGTTTCTTGACTCGGGATTAGGAATAGCCCCCGGACCTCGGTCCATTAGAGGGGATAATCCCACGATGTACAATAAATAAATAAATAAATAAATAGACACGCAGCACGGATGAGACAGATCGCCTTCTCTCGGGTCTCCTGGTTGTCGTCAGCGACCATGGCAAGCAGCAGCTGTTCGGGATGGGCCCAGTACCCGTTCCTTTGCACCACCGCGCAGGCCGGACGATAGTGCCGACATACCTCCAAATCCGCCACAGCAGCTATCGCCTCCGTCACCCTGCGAGTTATCACTCCCGCCACCCGACGAACCACCGCCTCCGCCGTGGTCGCCTCCGCAGTCGCCTCTGTTCCAGTTTCCTGGCGACATGGTCGCCATTAGTGCGGCCCTCGAGTGGCTGGTGGAACGTCTGGACCGGGACCCGGATGAGCAGGTGGTCAGCCGATCAGCCAGCCGGCGCTGGCGGCCCTGAGACCTAAGACCTGGGCCGCCCGCTCAGAGCTCGCCGCTGAGAACCGTTATCTGGCGCGCCCTGCTGGCCGTGGCACAAGAGGCCACTGGGTTTACCTCCATTGGGTACCGTCTCACTGTAAGCTCGCTAGCAATACGAGGACCAATGCGCTGGCCGGGGAAGCATCGGTGCCACCACACGAGGATGAGGCCACAGACACCAGGACGGTCCACCGAGCAGCGGCCAGACACGTGCGGCCGAGCGTCACCGCAAGTTGGCCCTAGGCCTGGCATCGTGCCTTGACGGGTTCGCACGTCCCGCCACCGGTGACCGGCCTGAACCGGGCCGCGGCGGCTGACGTCGATCAGCTTCGTGCGGGCCATTGTTCCGGGTCGGCCCACTACTTCATCGGATCGGCCGAAACTCTTCCCTGCAGTACCCGCAGTGCGACTCGCTCGGCTGCACGACGGACTGGTGCTTCATCTGCAGGGAGGAGACCAACACCTCTGAGCACATCCTGCTTAGGTGTCCGGCCCTAATGTGTGTCCGGCTACGCCTTCTGGGCACCATCTCACCCAGACCAGAAGACGTGTGGAGCGATAGCGTGCGACAGCGACCCTGGCGGCCGCTGCCAGGTTCCTCCACCAGCCATTCCATTCCAGGGTTTATTGACAACAAAATCACGAAATAACACCCTACATCTCATATTTCGATGAAGCTATGTTTTAGGGGTAATCTGGGCCGTAGATTTACACTGTGACATTTTCAGCCTCGCCCATCCAGCGGTTTTCCAGTTTTAGGCTAAAAATAGTGTCGAAAATAGATGGCGCTAGTGTCTGTGACTGCAAAATGTAGATGGCGTAGTGATCGAATATGCCATTTTTGACCCCCGAGAAAACACGTTGGCGCTCACCAAATACCGACATTTAAACACTTATTTCTCTATAAATCAAAATTTTAGCATCATTCGCTGCGAAAAATTACA
Source organism: Chirona hameri (assembly GCA_036785665.1). Classification (NCBI taxonomy): domain Eukaryota; kingdom Metazoa; phylum Arthropoda; class Thecostraca; order Balanomorpha; family Balanidae; genus Chirona; species Chirona hameri. The sequence goes on along the minus strand of JAXIVJ010000160.1, from coordinate 256,215 downwards.
TTCCAATGTAAATCTAAGGGATCACCCCAGGCTATGACACACCCTATTGCTTTTGCATTGATAGCTGATTTAAAGCTAACTTTCCTTGGTAAAAGTTGCTTAGATTTTCTTCAATATCAGGAAGTGTGTCAATCTTGCGCCGATTTCAGGCGTTTTTTTGGGGAGGGGGAAATTGCCTATTTTGCCCAAACATCGCCCAATCCGCCACTGAATCTGTGTATTTTGCAAAAGATGCGGGACTCTGATGGAAATTGGGCAAATTTAGCCATTTCCTGTGGATTTATACACCTTTTCTTAATGCGAATCGGCGTCTGTTCAGCTCAACTCGACAGATCTCATTTATGCCGTCAGCTAACATACTGTTTGGCATAGTGCATCTCACATCGGCGTAACACACTTCCGCGTCAAAGGGCATTGGAAATCGACAAAGTGCACCGTGTCCACACTGGCCACTGGATTCAGACATAATGCAATGGAGCCGACAGCGTTGATCAGATATAGGCAAGTTTTAGTTGACTTAGGCAAGCGTCATTCAGTTTCTTTGACGGCAAAATTGCAATTTAGAAAGTTTGAATTATATTTTGTCCATTCCGTGTAGGTTCGCAATAGGTACCGTTTAGTTTAATCGGTTTTGCACCAGACCTTCCGAGATACTTATTTGATCTACGTTGCGGAAAAAGTGACCAGAGTTGTGCAGTCTCTTCGTTCACTGAAATGACGTTTAAATCACCTCCAAAAAATACACCGATGCGCATAACATTATATTTTCTTCCAAGTCAAAAAGGAAACAAAAAGAATCAGATATCAGGTCAGAGAATCATGACAAATTGACAACAAATCGTGCACGACAGAGACTGTTACAGCATGCTCTAAAGACTGGTCCCATGTGCTCAACATTACATCACAGATCACATGAGTTGATCACACCCTCAGACAGGTCAGATTTGTCACAGACACAAATGAGCCGGCCATCATGCTACTGCGTCAGTGGTCATCACCCGGTCACTCCGCCCAGATGTCCACCTTTCTTGGTCGGCTGCCTCCTCTCCGTCCGACAGCAGTTTCACCAGTCCGGAGCCACTTCGCGACAACTGACCACGCCGTCGTCCTCCAAACACTCAGGTGTCGGGCTACGGCAACGTAGTCGCTTCCATCCCGGTAGGCCTGTATGATCTGCTCGCGGTCGTCTGCACAAACAGCACGGTGATGTTTCGGCATCTTGATAGCGTATAAATGTTGACCTGACTTGAGGTCATTGTATTTGCCGGGAACATGAGAGGAAAGAATTTGCTGCCTAGGCCACTGATCAACATAATGTCTTAACATAATGACCCAAAGCAACAAGTAATTTATTTTTACTTTCGGGTTAATAACCCATGCATCTGTTTGAAATAAACATAGTATATTTCCACCAACTAATTTGTTTTTGCATTGTCTAAATTAATTAATAATTGGCAAAACAAAATGCAATGTAACGCACCTTAATGTCCATGTCGAAATTGAATGCCCCTGCCGATGTCCATTGACGCCGTTCGAATATGAACAGATGATATTCTTATTTAATGCATTGTGGCGAAGTGTTAAAATGGTGTCTAAAATGGTGTCCAGTGTGCCTGACGATATGACTTGCCCTATGCCACGTTCAGTTGAACAGATGCCGATTCGCATTAAGAAAAGGTGCACTTCGACACATTTCATTCAATAAGAATATCATCTGTTCATATTCGAACGGCGTCAATGGACATCGCCAGGGGCATTTAATATCGACATGGACACTAAGTTGCGTTGCATTGCATTTTGTTTGGTCAATTCTGAATTAATTTAGGCAATGTAAAATTGATTTCCTTGGTGGAAAATATATTATTTGTATATAAAACAGATACAGAACGCAATTTTTAGGTGTATCTAGCAGCTTTATTTTATTTATTTAAACTATAACAGGTGATAGGTGAAAAACAATAACTTATTCGGAAATATTCATGGTAGATTGTTGAAACGACTTTATATTCGATAGTCACTGCCAGGCGATTCGCTCATCGCTGTTTGGTATACATATCACCGTTATTCGTGTTACATAGAAAGCTATTTCATATGCATATGCATTTTCATGTTTCCCCAATCATTTATAATTGGGAGGTCACAAAATAGACTTCACCTTAGGTCACCGATGTAAAAATCATCCGAAATAGCAGAATTGTAGGTGTTTATGACCTGAGTAAATCCTGTGAGTATCTAACTGATCGGTCAAACAATGTGGCTGCGGCACGACCTTACATTTTTTGGAGTAGGGATCACTAGACTTGACTTAGTGACGTGACCTGAGGAGACCCGAGGTAAACAAATTAACAGGATTTGGGCAATTTGGGCAAGTAGTTGTACCAAAAATGGCGTCGTTTTCCGCTATTTCCAAAAAAAAAACTAAGGAGGGAAGGTATCCGCCCCCAATGGCGGATCCAGGGGCGGACATCAGGGGAAAATCCCCCCACAAAAATCTGGAATGGGGGGGGGGGCATGCAATGCAAGTATGCCCCCCTGCGCATTTTCTGCACTGAACGTGAAAAACAATGATCTTGAACAATGAACAATGAGGAGAAAACTTCATGAAAACGGAATATTTTTCTTCTCTCGATTGAATTTGAAGTTTGTATGTATCCCTTGCTTTCAATGATAGACAAAAAAGTGCACCTGATGCAATTCAAGCAGCCATGGTGGCACGCGCCCCGCTGGGGGGGGGGGGGCAGAATCTGCCCCCTCCCGGATTTTCTCAATAGCTTTAAAACTGTCATAGATATCAACCTGAAACTTTCAGTACCTTATACTGCATCAATTCTACGTCTTCTCACTAAATTTCAATGAAATTAATGTAGTGTGGAGAGATAATAACGTTTTAATGACGTCATGTCATGCCATTTTTGGTGGGAAAACAATAAATGTTTGAAAAATTGTAAAAATTGAAGTTTCAAAGCAAATTGCAAATACAAAAACGACAAAAGAAAGGAAAGGGCATTTTATTGCAAATGGTTATCTCGGATTTTTTATTTTTGAGGTTTTTGACCCTCCAATTCTTTTCTTCAGCAAAATGTCCACAAAATAATTTTGTGTGAATTCGAAAACTTAATTTCTTAAGCTTGAATACCAAAATATGGTGACCAGCTCAAATCCGCGGAGGAAAAAATGGGGGTACTTTTTTTTGCCACAAAAGATGCCCCCAAAAATGGGTGTACCTCCCCCCCCCCCCCAGTGGTTTTCCCTTAAAATAGGCCCTGCTGCTAGGCCCTTCAAGACCGATCTTCCGAGGCTTCGGTGGGCCCAACAGACCCACAGCGGTCTCTTTTAAGCCAGATATAAACGGTTTCGGGATGTCGTTCCCTTCCAATCACGACTGAAAAACATGTTGGATCTGAGATGAACTTTTTATTTTCATCACTTACACCGCGCTCAACAACGCATTTTCATTATTTACCCTATCCCTAGCTCAACAACATTTTTTCAATGGGGGTGGTGATAAAAGGGCCCTCAGTCTTGGAAGGTGGTCCTGATCCTCCCGGGGCCCATACTACTGGCCGCGGGTACTACCTTGGTGAAATCCTGGATACGCCTATGGTTGTGTGCTGTGCAAGACGGTCGTAAACTGGACGTTGTGCGTGTGATTTACCACACTTGAATGCTTGTGTAATACAACAGTTGTTGGCCGTAGGCCCGTACACCACATGATACATGCCAAATGCTATTTCCACATTGCCTAATATCAATCAATAATGAATATACAAGTTATATATACTTCAATTTGAATTTTGTTCTAATTATTTTTAAAAGCCTTCATTCAACTGTGAATAATTTTACTAAAAGAAAATCATTTTGAGCAAGTACCTACCAACACAGGATTATCCATTTTCCTATACTCTGTAGACTGCGTTAATCACCACGGTAGATAAAATAAAATTTGGGATGACAACGGCCTGCAAGCTAATCACACAGTATTACCCCTTGTTGTGGTGGCGTTACCATCAGAATCTTGAGATATCACTTGGTAAACTTCAAACGACCAAATCAACTTCCCCTGATATTTTGCAAGGGGCCGGATAATTTCGTGAGGTATTTCCCAAAGCAGACGGGGCCGCGAACGACGGTTCGCGGCCCCTATGCTAAAGCAACGGAAGCGGCCCCGCCACGATCCCGGCCCCCACCAGGATCCCAGAACTTTAGAGACATTTCAGGACACGTATTTTTGGCCATAATGATTTATATCCGAGAAAAATATATCGCCCGAAGGTTGGTTGGCGTATATTTTTGGGTAGACAAAGAAGTGCCACATCTAGCGATACTACATACAGTGACTGGCAACAATCTGGCAACCTGACGATATCTCCGCTACATAGCCGGACTAGATGTGGCACAGTGCCTCTAATAGCGATGTCATTCGGCAACCAAAACTTTGGTATACCAAAAAATACCAATAACGAATTGGTTATTGGTCGGTCAGACAATTTTTTTTTTGGTATTGTATCGGTCAAGCAAATCAGCGACATACATCAGCCTGATCACGTTTTTCCAGGGATTTGGGCATGTTTTGCAGGTTTTCGCAATCTGAAATGAGAATGTGAGGCATTTAATTTGGATTCTGATCATCGATGCTATTACTGAGATGTTTCTCTAAAAAATGTGCATACATCAGCAGAGTTTCGTTTATCAACCTCTTACAACAATATTTAGCCCTCGCCCTACAACAATATTTAGCCCTCGCTGACAGCCCCCCCTGAGGTTTTTCTTGAATAACCTTTTACACATGCATTGCATCTTGCTGAAATTTTCGCTAGCTGAGTTTACAACAATTCTACGTAGGCTGTAAAATTTCATTGAAACTGGTTAAGTAGCTTGGGAGATAATCATGTTTTGATGACGTCATGTTGGTAAGAAAATGAGAAATATTGGAAAAATCGTAGAAAACAGAGTTTTAAAGCAAATTGCAAACGCAATTCACCAAAGATACAAAATGGCATTCTCTTTAAAATGGAAATCTCGGATTTTCATTTTTTTTCACTCCTAAAATAAAACAAACTGATTTTTATGGAAAAATCCCCACAAAATCAAAATTGTCGAAGATATTAGAAAAACCGGAATATGTGTGAGAGAACTGAGTATGGAAAATACCCATACCAAATTGCAAAGCAATATCTTCATTTTTGACTGAGTGATGGTTCCCTTAGTGTAAGCAACTGATGACGTCATTTTTTTTAAAAATAACTTTGTTTGACTTTGTTTTGACAAGATACGAACAGATAATTACCTTTTCTATATTTTTGAGCCAAAACTGGTCTAGGTCCCTTTTTATTTTCATTTATCAATTTCTAATTTTGAGGTTTTCGGAAGAGCAAAATCGCTGTTCTGGACGTGGTAAATCCGAGGTCATTCACTTGACCTGGAAGGTCACCCGTTGACCTGAAACCTAAACATCGCATACTGTTAGATTCCTCTCATGACAGGCAACATGCTGGTTCTTACCGCATTGCTCTAAGTTGCTTGGTTTGGAAGTTAACAGGGGGGGCTGTCAGGACCCCCCCCCCCCGTATACGGACACCTTCGCCCTATAGGGCGAAGGTGAAAAAAGCTCCCGTAAGGGCGAGGGTTAAAATCGGTCAATAATCGGTCATTTTCAGGTTGGGAAAAATCGGTTTGGTTTTCGGTTAGCATAGCTGCCATGCAATTGGTATCGGTTTGGTAAAGTTTCAGGAATTTTCTGAAACTGAGATCACTAGCCCCTAAACCTATGATCCTCTGTAGCTTAGTGGTTAACATGCTTGCCTTCCATGCCGAGAGTAGCCGGTTCGAATTCCGGCGAAGGTTTTTGCTTTTTAGTCATAATGGCTACGAGCGAATCTTAGGCTTCGTCCCGATCGGACTTAATGGCTACGAGCGAATCTTAGGTTTCGTCCCGATCAGACTTAATGGCTACGAGCGAATCTTAGGTTTCGTCCTGATCGGACTTAATGGCTACGAGCGAATCTTAGGTTTCGTCCCGACCGGACTTAATGGCTACCAGCGAATCTTAGGTTTCGTCCCGATCGGACTTAATGGCTACTAGCGAATCTTAGGGTTCGTCCTGATCGGAATTAATGGCGAGGTTAGGTTAGTTATACGGAAGAAACATTTGAGAACCAAGTATGGACGATGCCCACACCGAATTGCAAAGCAATATCTATATGTGGCACTTCTTTGTCTACCAAAAAATATACGCGGTTGGTTGGGGGTGGTGGTATTTGGGGTTCATAAGTCATAACTAGAATTGATAAAGAAAGAAACTTGGCAGCTAATTTGAAAAGTATGTGTAGTTGTGCATTACACTGTACATAATTGATGACCACAGAGCAAAACAGATTATTAAATTGGGACATTTTCGGCCCCGGAGCAAGTTCTTGTAGGGAATATTTTGGCGCCCACTATATATAGTAAGTTCGCACATTTTAACACCCCTGCAGTTGTCCCTGGTTCAGTTGCCCCTGGTTCAGTTGCCCCTGGTTCAGTTGTTTTGGTTCAGTTGTCACTGGTTCAGTTGTCTCTTGTTCAGTTGTCCTGGTGCAGTTGTCACTGGTTCAGCTGACATGGATGATGGAACCGTGGCAGGCAGCAACATTGCAAAAGCAGCAACATAGTGCACCAAGGCAACATTTGAATATCTTATTACCTTCGTCGTTCGGTACCAAATGCTTTGTTTGGAAACAAAAATAGCAAAATTGTAGAGGACAAAAATTGGTGACAAAGTTCTGGCTTCAGAATCCAAACGGTGGCACACAGCTAGGGTTTTCCAGCCCTGCCATGTTATAGTAATGTCATTACAGAGAATGTTTCACCTTTCTGAAAGTTGTCATATATACGCTGGTTGTAGTCGAAAATATGAAGTAAGTGCTGCTGAAAACGATGGGGATATTTTTATCTTTAAAAGTCACTTAACTTTATACAAATTAAGGTTTCAAATTTGGGATGATGACGTCATTATTGAGCTATAGACCGCCGCTGATTGGCTGACAAAGTGGGATTGGCTGGCAAAGTGGCTGTCAGCCAATCAGCGGCAGCACTAGCCTAGACCCCATTTTGCAAATTATAAATTAAATTGCTTAAAAACGGCTAAGTTTTTGGGAAAATGACCTTCGTGTTTTCGACATTTCAATAACGGGCAAAGATAATGGCTATCTCAGTTCAAAACCAATACAAAGGTGAAACATTCCCTTTAATATATAAAGTCGTGTAATTGTATATGTTACAAGGCTATTCATTGCGCTTGTTGTGTCAAAGCAAGGAAAACGTTTGTAATTGTAGCAGTGCTTACCCGGGGCAGACTTGTAAGTAGGTTACCAGGCACTGCCCCGAATTATATGCTACGGGTGTATTCCTTGTAATCGTATAGTTTTATGCGAGGTGTTCGTAGACATTTGCAGCTCCCAGTGCTAAAAACATGACAAAACTCTTTGAAGTATATTTGAAAACTAGCATAAGTCATAGCCCTGGTGTGTAACATGCGACATGCGTAACTGCGTATCCTTCGACGCGACGCAAACGTCCTGTGACGTGCGAAACAAACGTCATCTGACGTGAACACAAACGTCCTGTGACGTGCGAAACAAACGTCATCTGACGTGAACACAAACGCATAAAGATGCTTCAATAATCTTCAAAATGAAACGATGAACTCAGCCTCAAACGATACAAGATACCTTTTTAACATACGATCCGGGAGCCTCGGTCCCGACTGACGCCAAGACCATATCTATACAGGAAATATGACTCACGATTCATCAACTTTCCACATCATAATATATACACATTTTGGCATATATGAAAACACCCGATAACACCATCAACACAAGAAGTTGAACGCTTACCATCTTCCTAGTCTGCTGAAACGCACCGGGAACTGGGCCTTAGCGGAAACACTATACCTCACTGTCACGTTATACCTACGAGTATGCTTCATCTAGATTTCTGTTCGCCTCATAAGCGTATATCCAGAATTTCCCCAAGGTAGTACCCGCGGCCAGTTTGATGGGCCCCCGGAGCGCCAGGGCCCCTTTCCAAGACTGAGGGCCCTTTTACCACCACCCAAGCGAGAGAGAAAAAATGTTGTTGAGCTGGGGGTAGGTTAAATAGGGAAATGCGTTGTTAGCGCGGGGGTTAATAATGCAAATAGAAGTTCATCTCAGATCCAACATTTTTAAGTCGTTATTTGAAGGAGGAAAGACATCCTGCAACGATTCTTATCTGGCTTAAAAGAGACCTCTGTGGGTCTATTGGGCCCACTGAGGCCTCAGAAGATCAGTATTGAAGGGCCTAGCAGGGATCCCCACAGACTGGCCAAGGGCGATCTAAGGCCGACCGAGGACGCCACAGCTTGAACGAGGGTCCCGCATGCTGATCGACCGTCCTTTCAGGCCGGTTAAGGGCCCCTTAGGCCGACTGAAGGCCTTTCAGACCGACCGAGAGCACCCTCAGGCCGACTAAGGTCCACTCAGGCCAACCAAAAGCTTCCTCAGGTCAATCGAAGGCCCCTAGGGGCGGCTGAGTGCACCCTCAGGCAGATCGAAGGCCCTTGAGCTGACCGAACGGCACTCTGACCGACCAAGGGCCCCTCAGACCGATCGAAGGCTTGCTCAGGTCCACCAAAGGTCCCTCAGGCCGACCGAGGGTTCCCTCAAGACGACCGAGGGCCATTTGGACTGTCCAAGGTTCATATCAGGCCGGCATGGTCCATCTCAGGCCGACTGTGGGCTCTTCTGGCAGACCGAGGGCACCCTCATGCCGCCAGAGGACCCTCTCGATCCGGCCGAGGGCTATATCAGGCCGACCGAGCTCCTCCTTAGGATATCCGAAGGCCATCCTAGGACGACCAATGGCCCCTCAGGCCGAAGGTCCCCCCTCAGGCCGACTGAGGGTCCCCTGAGGCCGACTGAGGGCCCCTCAGGCTGACTGAGGACCCCCTCAGGCCGACGGAGGGCCCCTCAGACTGACTCCCTCAGGCTGACTGAGAGTCCCCTCAGACTAACTCAGGCCGACTGAGGATCCTAAGGCCGACGGAGGGCTACCTAAGGTCGATTGAGGGCCCCTCAGGCCGACTGAGGGCTCCTCAGGCCGACTGAGGGCCCTCAGGCCGACTGAGTGCCCTTTGGGCCGACAGCGCCCTCCAGGCTGACTGAGGGCACCTTCAGGGCTACTGAGGGCACCTTCAGGGCTACTGAGGGACCCTTCAGGGCGACTGAGCCCTCCCCCTCTCCCCCCACACTGGCCGATCGATCGTCCCTCAGATCGACCGAGGGTACGTCTGGCCAGCCAAGGGCCCCTAAGACCGCTTAGGGTCCCTTAGACAAAAATAAATGGGCCCCTCGGCTCAAGGGGGTCAAGGGGGTGTCCAGGGTACCCCCTTTGATACGCCCTTGGCCTTCGCCTCAACTCAATCAACCAGCCAAATGCACATCCTGGTGCGATATATATATCCAAGCAAAACAAAATAACTTAAAAGAAGACAACACGCGCACGGCTCGCCCAACGCCAGCACCATGAAGACCAACCGGCGTGCCCTACTGAGCCGCATGCCGGGAATAACATTCGCGAAGGATCCTAACCGAGATACTTTCTTGTTAACCACACAGAGAAGAAAAAAAAACAATACGCTAACAAACAAAAACAACCAAGAAGCTTACGAGATAAATCAAATATCAACATAACAGTAACTTATCAGCCAGACCATTTGCATAATTATTAATAACAGATAACTAAACGTCTTAGAAAATCGTGTCATCCAAAATGGCGAACGAGATTATCGCAAAATGCTTGTGCTTGTTATGAACAACGTGCGACATCCACGTAATTGTGCTTCCACCACAAGTTTAACGAACGTGTCACTGACTGCCAACAAACGTGTGGCTTACACATACACATGTTACACATGTTATACACATACGGAGCAGATCCGTGTCATTTTTACAATAGGCTCCCTATTCTTTGTCAATATTACTAATGCAAAACTAGGTATTGGTATTAAGATAGCGTTTGACTTGTTGATTCGACGAGTTGTGACGAGGAACCCGTCTTCTGACATCCCAAATATTTGTATTTTTGACAAACGCTAGTGGTTAAAAAACGAATCCTCGTCGAAATGAGTTTAGTGTTTATTTTTGTGAAACTGTATAATCTTGTGATCAGTTGACAACATATTTCAACGAAATAATTTTCAGCAACTATCTATTTCTAACTAATAACTATGTATGTATTTATTTATATTATTTTAACTATTTAGCATTATTTCAGCTAACAGAGGATTAACTGGAAACGATGCTCCAAGAATGCAAAATAAGGTGAGCTGATTTATTTTTACGCTACTTGCAATTTGCACACAAAAAGCAACAACAATTCATTATAACCTGAATCTGAGATCACTTCTACTGACATATCTCCATGAGGGTCAAATTCTAATTCTCGTCAGTTCCAATGTCTTTTTCGCATATTTCTCATGACCCCGGTAAGTCCGCTAGGCGGTCCGTGGCAGATCAGGGCCTCGTTTCATAAAGCTTTTGGCGTAACTTACGAACTGCGTGAGTTACGCCATCAAAAGCTACGCACCGTAAATTAGTCCGTTTCACCAAGGTGCCGACGGAGTTGTTTACTCCGGCGCAGTTTGCGTTGCTGGCGTAAACAATCAAGGGTGTTTTAAAAATTGAAGTGTATTGAAAGCATTATAATAAACATTTGTTTTTAATGCAATTATTGAAATTGGAATCATACAAATATTTAAAAAATATTTGTAAAATAAATAATGTTAAAATATCGTTTCTGAGTAAATAAATAACAAATATTTTCTGGACCCAGGCGAAAGCCATTAGAGCTGCCATTATCGAGCCCACGTATCCGGTGTGAGAATTTAAAGCCCGCACGTGTGTGGGTTTAGTGAAAAGCTCGCGTGATTCTCGTTTTTTGTTCTTATTTAATGAATACATTACTAGTAAATCAAATTAATAATACGCTTTCTATTGCATGTGAACAGTCATGGCGATAATGCCGATAGAACCACCAACAGAAATCCTCGTCTAAAAAAATAATCGGACATATTGCCACTTGCCAGCACGCAACGCAAAACGATGCGAGACAGATTTACTTTATATATACATGTAATCCAGGCCCGGATCCAGGCAGAGGGTCAGTATAGTCAGTATAGATGTCAGCAAAAGTGCCTTGAAAATGCCACAATTTGCCTTAATTCAGTGAAAACTCAATGATGATCTCATTCAACACACAGGTCCATGGCGGCACTTGTCTTCAAGGCCTCGCTCATAGCTTCAACTGTATCTTACATTGGCCTTACATCACAGTGTTGCTCCCAATATCCAGATTTGTTCAGCGTTCATCCACTCTTAACTGCAGCTTGGCATGAACAGACATTTTCCTACCAATTTAACTCACCAGCTGCAGACAACTGATAATGTTTGTTCCAGAAGAAGTCACTGTTCACTGGTCACATTGGTCACATTAGCGTTTGCAAGAGGCAATTGAATATGCTATAATAAATGGCAAGCATTCAGCATACCTATACAATAGGCTTAGTAAGTTTTGTGTGATGTGATTTTTGACATGACATCAACATTTTTGACATGACATAGATGATTCTGGCTAAATATATTATTACTGGCTAAATCTATGAATAACTAATGATTGGAATCAAATGTTGAGGCACTAGCTGACTGAAATGAGATGTCTGAATTTTCAACTTTGACAACCACAGTTTACCAAAGTAATGGATAGGTTTAGGAATGTTGGTCATCATGCACCTATAGATGCATGGTGACCAAAATTTGGGAAGGTGTGTATCAGTGGGGAAGATTGCAGCGTCAACACATCTATGTCTCGCCACAGTATCTGCTGTAATGCCCAATGTGTAACGGTCATTAGTATTGCATTAGTAATCATATTAGTATTAGCATTGGTAATGCCAGATAAATAAAACTAACCCCAGGCTTGGCTTGCATTAGCATTTCCTGAGTATTGACATTGGTAAGTGTTAGTTACACCTTAGTTTTCATGAGTTTTACCTTAGGGCAGGCTTAGCATTACATGATTATTACCTTAGTAAGGGTTAGTTTTGCTAGTATGGGCCTGAGTGTTACTGTCGTGAGTTATGACAACTCACATAAATACTCAGACAAAATTCATCCTTGTTTGAGTTTCGCCTTGGCATTGCATGATAAATACTAAATAAATGTGAGTTTTACTGAGTGAGTTTTGACAACTCAGGCAAGGCATGAAATGTGAGCATTTTTTTCCAGTATACATGTTAACCTGGCCAATTCACAGCCTAAAAAAAAACATGAACTCATGAGAAAAAAAATACCTAAAAAACATGAACTCATGAAAATAAAACAACTTGAACTGGTGAACTTGTATGTTTGTGGCTTAATTACCTGTGAGCCATGCTTGTGTCTCCCTGTATCATGGTCAATAAATGTTACATGTTATGTTCAAATTATTAGTGTGGCTAATGTACAAAAGAACCACAATACAAATAACCATGAAAAATCAACATAAGTATGATACCAAACTGCCAGTCGGCATTACGCTATCACCTTGCTCACTACTACTGGTCAGAGAAGTCTTGTAAATCATGTTAATTAATTGAAAACAATGTTTGCCATCTATTACAACATTGCACACATGATATGAGACTACAGTGAATTATAGATCAATTCTTACAAACACATGTATGTCATGAGGTGGTCCACATGGTATTTGAGACACTCAAATTCTTCAGAGATTCAACTAATACTTCAGTTTCTTGCTTCACATAAATATGCTTTTGAAGTAAGTTTCAATGTAAAATCATCACACCAGCCTCTAATATCGCCGCCAGGCTCACAAAATATGCCGGCAATGCAATCAAAACAACTTTCAAGGCCATCGGAGCACTAAAACAACGCAACAAATCCTTGCGTTGCTTTTTACCAAAAATCAAGGCCCTGAAATATTATTTGACATAAGCTACGCCCTTTTATGAAACGCAAATGCCGTAACTTACGAACAATTCGGTGCTTTGACGTAAATGAAGCGGCGTAGTTTCAATGGCGTAGCTTACGCCGGTTTTTTCTTTATGAAACGGAATTGGCGTAGGCTACGCCAAAATCGGCGCCAACTACGTAGGTTCGTAGGCTACGCCGCTTTATGAAACGAGGCCCAGAACGCGAATGCCCCTCTCCCTGCTCTGTGTGGGGGCGGGGCGGGGCGGAGTCGGCCGCCGCCGCGGGCGGTTTGTGCGCGGTCAGCTGTGCGACCCCGGGTCAGCAGCTGCGACCCCGGATCAGCGGGTCACGCCAGGGCCGGACAGATGCTCCGCAGGACGCGAGGCGGCCGGTGTGGTGCCGATCGCTGCTGCAGCCGACTCGACTGTGTGGAAAGGAGGAAGGTATGCATGGCATTTACAATGACGTGGGTATCAGTTTGCTATATCAGTGCTAGTATAGGAATGTTTATGCATTGCGATTTTATTTATGACATCTTGCAAACTTATTCGTCTTATTGAACTGTTGCAATTATTATTTGACTGATCGGTCGCTGGTAAATATATTTGAGCTTCGTACAGTCGCTTTAAAAAAACGATCTCAATATTAAGTGCTCTTTCCGTGCATGTGCCAAATGTCAACGCCTCCTTTGCTGTTGTCAACACCTCCTTTGCTGTTTTCTCCCAAGGGATTTGTAAGATTAGTAGATTATATTAGTAGGATTTGTATTCCACGTCAGATCGATCACAAATAATTAAGCTAGACACCCTCATATTTGGTAAAAATTCTGAAAATGGGTTTATAGGGTAATCTTGGGCGCTAAAGCCAGCTGTGGCGATCTTCTTTCAGATCAACAGTCACCGAGTTATAGCCTTGGACATTTTTGAGAGGTCATGTAAGGCCATCTTTGATCGCCTGTAGCTTATCAACGAACAGCACGAACGTAATATAATTTGATATGGTTGAGCTGGCACTGATGCGAGGAAACTTAAGCAATTTCGGATTTGTCAGTTTTTTTGTAGTTTTTTTTTACCTCATGACCTCGTGGCATAGTTTTCCATGAAATACCTTGATCCATGGCACCAAAAAAAAACATTTTTGTCTGAAGCCAAATCAGTCTTTATGAATATTCTGCAAAAAAGGGGGAAAATGCGTTTGCCTATAAAGAGTACTTTTAAGCTTCGCAAAAACTCTGGTAGGCGGCGCTACGAACACATATCAGTGTATCTTCGGACTGGGTAGATATCGAGATGCAATAAACGACAGTGGACAGTGGATAGGTATTCTGAGATGAAAATGTAAGAATACTTTTATGATCTGAAGTGCAGGTCAATGTCGTATTTAAGGTCAAATATTGTAGGTAGCGCTTTGAACACATTTATGTGTACCTCAAGACTGGGTAGAGATATCGTGATTCTGTTAAGGACAGTGGATAGGTCTGAGTATTCTGAGACGAAATTTTTTTTTTTTTAAATTGTGATCTGAGCAGACTGGTTATTGATTCGACTCTGATTGAATCGATTGGAATCGTACAATCAAAATTCCTTTGATAAAAAATTATCGATTCACCACCATATTTTTCTTCTTTAATCGTGATTGAATCAAAACTCGCATGGAATCGAGGCTGATTGAATCAAAGGATTTAACGATTCGTAACGATTCAAGTGCACATGGTAAATTGTGCAAATACAATTCAGTCCCAGTGGCTAGGTACATTCATGTATGCCTACTGAAGTGTTATTGCTGTAACAATGCTTTAATGATCATATATTTGTATGTTTCCATTTGTATTTATTTGACATCAATTCAACATACATATTTAGAAGTTGAATCAAACTTGAATCGGTTAAAATATTGTTTTTTTTTTCTTTGCATCGGAACGAATCAATTCTCAAGAATTGTCTCCATTAATCGAACGGTGATTTAATCATTCAGGTTCCAAAATGAATCTTGATTAAATCGTTCCCAAAAAATGAATCGATAGCCAGTCTGGATCTGAGGTCAAGATCAAGGTCATATTTAAGGTGAAATATTGGAATTTCGACCTTAATATGACCTTGACCTTGGCAGAGATATCGAGATGCAGTAAACGACAATGAATAGGGGGAAAAGCGTTTTACCTGTAGAGCTTCGCAAAAGCTCCGGTAGGCGGCGCTGCGAGCAACTCTTCTTCGGACTGTGTATCTTTGAACTGGGTAGAGATATGGAGATCCAGTAAACGACAGTGGATAGGTCTAAGTATTCTGAGACAAAATGTACGAATACTTTTGTGATCTGAGGTGAAGCTCAAGGTCGTATTTAAGGTCAAATATTGCAGGTAGGGCATTGAACACATTACTGTGTATCTCTGGACTGGGTAGAGATATGGAGATCCTGTGAACGACCGTGGATAAGTGTGTATTGTGATAGGAAAATATACAAATACTTTTGTGATCTGAGGTCAAGATCAAGGTCATATTTAATGTCAAATATTGAAATTGCGACCTTAAATATGACCTCGACCTTGACCTCAGATGACGAAAGTATTTTTACATTTTCGTCTCTGACTACATAGACCTATCCACTGTTGTTTACCGAATCTCGACATCGTCCAGAGATACACATACATGTGTTCAAAGCGTTACCTACAATATTTGACCTTTAATACGACCTTGACGTCAACCTCGGATCACACAAATATACGTACATTTTCTTCTCAGAATACTTAGACCTATCCACTGTCGTTTACTGGATCTCGATGTCTCTACTCAGTCCAAAGATACACAGATGTGTTCGCAGCGCCGCCTACCGGAGCTTTTGCGAAGCTTAAGAGTACTTTTTATAGGCAAAACCCTTTTTTTACTTTTGTTAATTGTCTTAGCAGCAGTCAAAATCCAGCGCCAACAGTCAAAAACCGGAAATTTTTGCGCAGCTTCGCGGCATGACACAACTTTCGCAATTGCTTATACAAATTTGAAAAATCTGCAAATGAATTCCATTAAGTGTCTGGCAGAGGCTCTCCTTGGTGGTAATTGCTGGCACTAGCGGGTCCGGGGGAGGGGGGGGGGGCATCTGGGTGAAATGCCCCCCCCCCACACACACACACACACGCACAGGAATCTGCAGGGAGGGGCATTCAATACAAGTATGCCCCCGCGCGTTCCCTGCACTGAACGTGAAAAACAATGATCTTAGTAGAAAACTTCATGAAAACTGAAGTTTTTTTCTCGAGTGATTGAATTTGAAGTTTGTATGTATCCCTTTCTTTCAATGATAGACAAAACAGCGCACCTGATGCAATTCAAGCATCCCGGCGACACTTGACCCGCGCCCCGCTGGGGGGGGGGGGGGGGGGGGGGACAGAATCTGCCCCTCCCTATTTTCTCAATAACTTGAAAACTATGATAGATATCAACGTCAAACTTGCAGCACAGTCATTCAGGGTAACTTTAGCATACTTTTGGGACATTTTGGTGTGCCCTGTTTTGATTAAGGCCACACATAAATATGTCTGAGGGAAAATTGGTGGATTGCCTGGTACATGGTGGTTATAGAGTTGAGATTCTGTGCATTCAAAGTTGTTATTTTTTTATAGAATTTCCGAGGTGGCTAAAGTTATCCGGAATCGGCTAACTTTAGTCACTCCGCGTTACTGATCGGGTTTCTATGCGATTCTCATGCAATGATCAATGCTATTTCTGTTCCCATCGACTTCAACCAGAGAAACCCTTTAAATAAAGGCGTGCATACTCCAAACAGGACAATATAGATTATAGTGCATGAATATGCTCGGAGTTCTGACGAATGACAAAATGTCGGAATTAGAGATGCAATTTCTTAGAAAAACTTATTGTCTGTATCTGTATCAGCAAGTTTGCGTAGGTATCTGCATGATATTGATATGACTAAAATTAGTATGGGCAGCGTTATCGATAAGCACATGCGGGACGTGATCCGGCCATTTTCCATTAACAGAATTTCCTGCTAAGGCGGTACATTTTGTGCTGGTACGATGCGACAATGTGGTGCTTTATTACGCAGTGGCTTTGAACAATACAGATATACAAATAAAACAATTAGGATTATAAAACGTATTTCCGACCTAAAGGGCAGCATTCTAGAAATCAAATCCCAAACCCGATACCTACAATCAACCGGTCGTCATGGCGAGGCCTCCCTCGGAGGCATATTTGGAAATGTCGAATACAAAATGCAGACCGATCATACTTAGCAAAAATAAAGATATTGCTTTGAAATTGGGTTTGGGCATTGCCCATACTTTATTCTCTAATTTGGGGAACTTAAAAAACATCACAAAATCACAATTAAAATTTTCACAAATACTCGAAAACGTGAAATATATATATATATATATATATATATATATATATATATATATATATATATATATATATATATATATATATGTATATATGTATATATGTATACATATATATGTATATATATGTGTGTGCTTTATTACTTTATTCTCTAATTTGGGGAACTTAAAAAACATCACAAAATCACAATTAAAATTTTCACAAATACTCGAAAACGTGAAATATATATATATATATATATATATATATATATATATATATATATATATATATATATATATATATATATATATATATATATATATATATATATATATATATATATATATATATATATATATATATATATATATATGTATATATGTATATATGTGTGTGTGTGTGTGTTGTGTGTGTGTGTGTGTGTGTGTGTGTGTGTGTGTGTGTGTGTGTGTGTGTGTGTGTGTGTGTGTGTGTGTGTGTGTGTGTGTGTGTGTGTGTGTGTGTGTGTGTGTGTGTGTGTGTGTGTGTGTGTGTGTGTGTGTGTGTGTGTGTGTGTGTGTGTGTGTGTGTGTGTGTGTGTGTGTGTGTGTGTGTGTGTGTGTGTGTGTGTGTGTGTGTGTGTGTGTGTGTGTGTGTGTGTGTGTGTGTGTGTGTGTGTGTGTGTGTGTGTGTGTGTGTGTGTGTGTGTGTGTGTGTGTGTGTGTGTGTGTGTGTGTGTGTGTGTGTGTGTGTGTGTGTGTGTGTGTGTGTGTGTGTGTGTGTGTGTGTGTGTGTGTGTGTGTGTGTGTGTGTGTGTGTGTGTGTGTGTGTGTGTGTGTGTGTGTGTGTGTGTGTGTGTGTGTGTGTGTGTGTGTGTGTGTGTGTGTGTGTGTGTGTGTGTGTGTGTGTGTGTGTGTGTGTGTGTGTGTGTGTGTGTGTGTGTGTGTGTGTGTGTGTGTGTGTGTGTGTGTGTGTGTGTGTGTGTGTGTGTGTGTGTGTGTGTGTGTGTGTGTGTGTGTGTGTGTGTGTGTGTGTGTGTGTGTGTGTGTGTGTGTGTGTGTGTGTGTGTGTGTGTGTGTGTGTGTGTGTGTGTGTGTGTGTGTGTGTGTGTGTGTGTGTGACCAAGTATCGACGATGACGAACCGAATTTCAAAGCAATATCTATATTTTTGACTTGTCTTATGGCTCCCAAAGTACCTCTAAGTACCTCAAAGTATGGCTCCCCAAGGCCTGGATTTTGTATTCGACATTTCCAAACATACCGCCCGGGGAGCCTGAGGGCCGTCGGCGCCCCCAAGATCGCTCCGGCGCACCGGATCGGCAGTATTGACATTAGCCATTTGGGAGCGGGGGACCAACCACCTGGCTGTCCCTCCACTCCCAATTGTGACTACGCTCCTGGCCCTGATGCCAAATTTGGCCACCCCTCTCCACCTTTAGCCACAGGTACAGTCTAGGGGAACACATACATAGTGTTAAACCGAGTACTATACAGTATTAACGGTGGACGCTATCAGCCCCCACCAGTAACAGTTGGCAGCACTCGGGCGTCTGGGCGTTACAAACCTACTACACCATAGGGTTCCCATGTTAAATCGATGATTTTCAGACGAGACTGGCTCGTAACCTACGGTACATATTTTAAATCCCACTTCTGGAACAGATAGCTACATACAAGTCTTAGCTACAACCTTTTTCATTTATCATTTCTCGATATTCCGGGTTTAAAGGGGTTAAATATGCTTGGGGGTTAAAAAATGTTTGAACGACCGCTGATTGCTTCCAAATGCTACTACAGTACTGAAATATACACTACTTCGACTATTTCGTAGTAGAATGTAATATGATCGCTTCCAAATGCTACTACATGTACTGCAAATACACTACTTTGACTACTACTACGTATATTTGCTGGCGTTTAATTCAATAAATAAAGATGTAATCTATGGAAATGGAAGTTATTGTTAGCAAACAATACCTTTAATTTATAATAGACAAAACAAATACGATACAAATTATATCTTGTCTAATACATTTGGGCGTTAAATTCCTTATTGTTCTACCCGTTGTTCTATTACCCTGGACGCTATGGGCTGCACTCAAGTAGGGGAGAGCGGGGCCACTTGACCGTTTAAGAAAAAATATATATTTGCTTAATCTTGGTCACATTTGATCACTTACACAATGCTAATAGGTGTCAATTTTTGTGTTGTTTCGGCATATTAAACATAGAACGATAGTACAGTTCATTGCAATTACAATAATAAATAACCTTATTCTCATAATGCCGAAAAATATTTTAAAAAGACAAAGTCAAATTAGGGAGCTTTCGGCTTGCGCCTTCATCAGCCATAAAAATGGCTGATGAAGGCGCAAGCCGAAAGCTCCCTAGTTTGACTTTGTCTTTTTAAAATATTTTTCGGCATTATGAGAATAAGGTTATTTATTATTGTAATTGCAATGTCTTCAATTGTTCTCAAAACAGTGCTAAAACAAATACAATAGATAGTACAGTTCGTTTTAGTAGCATTTACACATTTGTACAGGTCATTCAACCGGTCAAGTCACCCCGGGGACTTGGCCAGGGGGGGGGGTCACTTGGCCGGGGAGGGATGGAGTGGGTAATCCCCACTGCGGGCGAGTCGGCTTCAACGACGATGGACGTGAGCAGGCCAGTGTATGGTCGCCCCCGCAGGAGAGCATTTTGTGAACACCGTCTTGAGCGCGGCTGCCTTAGACGGTGTCGTCGTTTTTCCGTCGCCGAATAGACCGGACGGGGATGCCGGTCTCGGCAGATGACTTTCAGGAAGGCGCCATTCCACACCCACTCCACCGCAGCCAGCAGTTGGTCCCGTGTGTACGCGGCGCGATTGACTCGCTTGACCAAAGGCGGATCCAGGGGGGGGGGGAACGGGCCATGCCCCCTCCAGGACTGTTCAAGGGGGGCAAAATATGTTTCCCCCCCAAGATGTGAAGTCCCCCCTGGTCTTTTCGCTGACGGCTGACCGCCTGCTACCCCCTTGGAAGTATGACACTGTATTTGCCCCCCCCACAAAAAAAACTGCTTGATCCGCCCTTGCCCTTGATTTAGGTGCGCATGAGATATCTGTGCACAGAGCAAGTGCGATTAGTATATTGATTTTTACAAAACCTGGGCGACTTGGCCGCCCGGCCAATTCACCCCGAGCTCACCGGCCAAGTCGCCCCGGAACGGTTTTTGAATAAAAACAGTCTGCACACTCGCCAAAGTTATCGCTAAAACTAGCAAATCGGTTACACAGTTGCTTGAATTGCCACCTACATCGCACTATATTGTCGGAATTTGGATGCGACCGAAACGCCATACAAAGTTTCGTACGGAAGCAAAAGTTACGTTTTGGGGTGAAAATTCCAGTTCCATCAGTTTTGAAGAAAACTATAGGAGCAGGCATGCTGCTGTTTTTGCTCCGGTTACTCCCCATGCCGGGAGATGGTGACAGGTTAAAAAGCATTCCTTCAGGGTTGCCAGAGAGCGTAAACATGTGTGCGTCCAAGTCGCCCCGGCGGCCAAGTGACTCCGTTCTCCCCTACTTAATTTCATGGGGAAAACCATGAATTATTGGCCAGGGTACCATAAAAAAAAACGTTATTTGTTAATAAATTTTAATGATAACTTAACCCTATTTTTAACAGGCTCCTGTCTACCCCTATTTGTAACAGGGGGGGGGGGGGCATTCCGCCCCCCGGAGATCTCTAGATCTACCCGTCCGATTTTCACAGATAAAATGACATATTATTCCCCTCAATACGATCTACATTTCTAAAAAATAAAAATAAAACCTACATTTTTGATAGGGGGCAACAGGGGGGCAAGAACTACACATTTTAGAGGTATTTGTGAACCAACACAGCTGTCATGTTTATCAACCGATTTTAACACAACCAATGGGGATCGATAGAGAATGAATTGGAAATTAATGTGGCGGCGACTTTGGAAAATTCCAAAATTATAGGCATGTGCAACTCAATATGGGGGTGAAGTAAATGCGTAATAAAACCATTTTTTGATGTTTTTTTTTATAAAATAAATAAAATGGTGTTATTGTGACATTATAAAAAAAGTTATTAAACTTTTTTTTGTTGCCATAGGCGATACCAGGTCAGTGAAAAAGGGAGGCCAAATAGGGAAAAAATAGTAACCGCAGGCAAGTTGCTACCCAGCACTATAAATAAGTTACTGATCGTAGACAGTTCCTTTTGCATGTTTTACTTAATCATAGGCGTATGCAGGATCCAAACTGGGGAGGCGCAAGACCTTTTGATGGTATATTATCCGCTATTATGATACTAACTAGTCAACGGTGGCTATTTCATCTCCAACTTCAATTCACATTGCTTACCCCCTTTTTACCCTAACTGGACTCTCCTATTATCTTATAATCGTTCGTAGTGTACCATGTGGTGCATGTTTAATCTGAAAAATGCAATGTTATGTCATTGTAGGCCCATGCATCTTAGTTTCCTTGCAATAATATAACTCCCTTTCTTCCATTCCTGAGCGTGCCTCTGCAAAAAAAAATCCTCTCCTGGCCTCCTATGTGCATATATCATTATATACTAACCGTCTATTGCGCCGTAATCGCTAGCATATCGTATCACCATGCCAGTCGCCCCCCTTTTCATGTGCCTGAACACGCCCCTGCAACTCTATATGTAATTAATTATGCAAATAATGGAATGAGAAGCTATTTTTTACATGTTGATGGCTATAAATGCCCCTTACATCGCTCTATTGGCTTCCCACCAAGCATTGCATACTTCCTGGATACCCCCCTTTGCAAGCCCCTGAAACCGCCTCTGCCATGCAATTTTGATATTTCATTAACATCAACTAATTTGCACTTTGCAATCTCCGTAAACCGATTTAACTCCTTCATATTTGAGGCAGTTAAGGAAGAAACCGTGAAGATCGCATTTCTGTATTATAGCCAAATGTCTCCGCAGAACACTCTCAAAAACGTGCCCTGGAACCGCCTCTGTTCAGGTTAAGAACGCACAATTTTGACTCCATATGCGGAATTCAATTTTTGGAAAAGTCTCATAATTTCATGGGTCTGATCTTAGCCGTTCGGGAGATATCTGGGGAAAACACGAGAGGGGCGGAATCCGCCCGCCCCCCTGTTACAAATAGGGTTAAAAAGTCAAAAATTACTATTTCTAACTTTCACAATATTTGTTGTCCAGTTAAAACCTGACCCTAAGAACTTGTAAATTACAGATGTGAGGTTCATATTTTTCGTTTTTACACAGAGCGTTCTCAATATTAACTTAAATTACAATCATCCATTTGGCTAAAGTTACCCTGATGGCTAAAGTTACCCTAAATGACTATACCTTATGCTGCATCAATTTTAAGTCTTCTCACCAAATTGCAATTAAATTGATGTAGTATTTTGGGAGATAATGACGTTTTAATGACATGTCATGCCATTTTTGGTGGAAAAAGGATAAATGTGTGAACAATCGTAGAAAATAGAGTTTTGAAGCAAATTGCAAAAAAAGAAAGGAAATGACATTCTCTTCAAAATGGCGATCTCTGATTTTCGAGAAAAAAATGCTTTTGACCCCAAAGTTTTTTTTTAAATATCGAGAAAAAACTCCACATTTTTTTTTGTTTTGTGAATTTGAAAAGTGAATTTCTTGCTCTAATACGAAAATAAGGTGACCGGCCCAAATCCGCGGATAAAAAATAGGGGTACCCTTTTTGCCACAAAAAGATGCCCCCACGGAGAGGCGCTGGATCCGCCAGTGAGCACCTAAGCCCAAAAGTGCACCCCCTCACTGCCAAAAGCATCCCCTCAGATTCAAAAGCACCCTCTAACTAGTAGATCACTCCAAACACTTAAAAACTCATTCTGAGCGCTGCTGCACAACTTTGCTCATTGAGTCCATTCTCTTTTTTCTTTCTTTCTTTGTCTTCTTTGTCCATCGAGCCGTGTATGAGATCAGACCGTGCCCTTTTGGACGATGGTCTCTTTTGAAACTAAACATACAGCAAGTTCCTTGCATCGACTTGTAGTGCCAGTATTTTCTGACGTCCGTTGTGCAGGGGAATTATTACCCCCAGACATACACCATAACATCCATTTCGATATTAGGTATTCTATTTCGATATTAGGTATTCTATTTCGATATTAAGTATTCTATTTCGATATTAGGTATTCTATTTCGATATTCGGTATTCTATGCATCCTGTTGCTGAGTACTGACGTTTGCAGCGCTTATTCCGCCACTTGCTTACTATGATTTGACGGTGCCACTGTTGTTAACCCTATTCCATGCGGGCGGCCAGAATTACGGGAATGCGATATGTTGATTACCCCCAGGCATACCCTATTCCCTGCGGGGGTAGATCCCCCCCCCCCCACACACACACACAGAGATCGCGAGAACCGCTCGGTGGATTTCGATGAGACAAAAACCATTCAACTTCTCATTAAAAAAATATATTTAATTTATAGACTCCGAAAGTTCTTTTTTGTTCAAAAATGGAAGACCAGGGGGCAAAAATGGAAACATTTTGGGGTGTTTTTTTCGAGGTCATTGCGGTCATGTGGTTTGACCGATGTTCATGGAACAAATGTTTTCGAGTTTGAAATGTACAGGTCTTAACCCGCAGGGGGCAAAATCTGCCCGCCCCATTCCGTATTTTCTCAATAACTTGAAAACTAGGTTAGATGTCGACGTGAAACGTTCAGTACCATATGCTACATCAATTCTAAGTCTTCTCACCACATTTGAGTGCAATTGATGCTGCACTGTAGAAGATAATTACGTTTTAATGACATGTCATGCCATTTTTGGTGTAAAAACGATACGTTTGATTTTTTAAAATAGACAATCCAGTTTTAACCCTCGTCCTACGGGGGGGGGGGGGTGGCTGGCAGGCCCCTCTGATGTTTTTCTTGAATAACTTTTTACACATGCAGCGCATCTTTCTGAAACTTCAGTAGCATGGTTTACAACAATTATACGTATGCTGTAAAAAATGCATTGAAATTAGTTAAATGGTTTGTGAGAATGATGTTTTTATGATTTTATGCGCAGCGCTACAACGCGTTGCCGCCGGACCTGCGCGAGGCGTCTTTAGCTTCTTTTAAACGTCAGCCTTTTACCTTTTAACTACCTTTTAACCATGACGCGACACTCAGAATAGCCGTTTTATGCGTCGGAGAGTGTTTTTACTGTCAATACATACATACATGACGTCATGTTTGTGGAAAAACGATAAATCTTTGAAAAATCGTAGAAAAAGTCTTATTGCAAATTGCAAACGCAATTCAGCAAGGATAGAACATGCTATGCTCTTTAACCCTCGCCACGGGGGTGGGGGGGGGGGGGGGGGTGGGGGTGGGGGGGGGGGGCTGACAGCCCCCCCCCCCCTCTGAGGTTTTTCTTGAATAACTTTTTACACATGCAGTGCATGTTGCTGAAATTTTTATAGCAGAGTTTACCACAATTATACATAGGCTGTGAAAATTTAATTGAAATTAATTGAGTAGTTTGGGAGATAATAATGTTTTGATGACGTCATGCTGGTAACTAAAATTAGAAATATTTGAAAAATCGTAGAAAACAGAGTTTTAAAGCAAATTGCAAACGCAAATCACCAGATACAAAATGGCATTTTCTTTATAATGGCAATCTCTTATTTTAAAAATTTGGGTTTTTGACTCCTAAAATAAAATAAAATAAAAAGTATCCACAAAATCAAATTTTTCAAAGATATTAGAAAAACAGGAATATCTGTTAGAGAACTGAATATGTACAATGCCCAAACCTGGAAACTTACCCGTTGACCTGAAACCTAAAATGCGCATACTGTTAGATTCCTCTCATGACGGGCAACATGCTGGTTCTTACTGCATTGCTCTAAGTTACTTGGTTTGGAAGTTACCAGGGGGCCTGTCAGCCACCCCGTAGGGCTAAGGTGAAAAACTCCCATAGGGCGAGGGTTAATGCAAATTGAAGAAAAAAAATAAGAAAATGAGTTTTCCAAATGGTTATCTCGAATTATCGAAATACTTGGTTTTTGACCCCCAAAACTAAAATAAAAACTGTTTTTTTTCTTCGGAAAATTCCAATTTTGTTTTTGTTTGAAGATATCCAAAACGGAAGATATATTAGAGAACCAAGTATGGACGATACCCAAACCAAATGTCAAAGCAACATCTTATTTTTGACTGACTTATGGCTCCCTAAATATAAGTAACTCATGACGTCATTTTTTAAGTTACGTTTTTTTGTTGCTTTTATTGACCAAATACAAACAAATAAATGACACCGCTGTATTTGAGACATAGACAGTTGGTCTAGAAACGTGCCGTTTTGTATTTAGATTAATCAATTTCATTTTTTTTACTTATTGTGACCTGGCCTTGACGCGAGGGCCATCATATTGGGTCAGGTTATGAAAATGACTACATACTATCGAGTTACATGTGTAAAATAACCCATGCAACACGTGTCGCATGGCTTTCGCAGACTTGTGACCTTTTGTGACCCGACCTTAACCTTTGCTTACAATTTCACTTTTGCTTATGCGGGAGATGCATTATACTTTGAGAGTACTTTGTGCGATAATAGTCGCAATCCAAGGCTTTGGATGGAAAGTATAGCTCAAAAACCAAAATACCTCAATTTTGACATTTTACCTGACCGTGACCTGACATGTGTTGACCATTTTGCGTATGCTTTAGATGTATCTCATTAAGTACTTTCGATTGCCGCCTTGCGCGTCTCGCTGCGGTTATTGGTTCAGAAGATAACGAGGGGGCAGAATCTGCGCCCCAGCGGGGCGCGTTCGGCTGGAGACCCCCAGCGGCGCGCGGGTTAATATATACAAGTTCCAAAATGTTCCAAAATGAAAGTTCCAAAATGAACAAGTTCTAAAATAGAAATAAAAAATCCGACGTATTCAGGGGATATTAAGTGGGGTGAGTGGAGATTGCCTCCCAAAAACAAGGGCCTGGCACCGCCTCTGTTGGGCCGGTTTTGTTCAAATTTGGACAACGCGTGTATATCAATTATAGGAAGTCACAAAGTTTCCAGACGCTGACCTGCGCCCAACGGTTTGGGAGTGGGCAAGCGAGAAGAAAAAAAACACCGGGGGGAGCAGAATCTGCCCCCGCAGGCCGCAGGGTATAGGATTAAGCGGCCTTAAACGGTCGGCCCTCTCCCCTCCACCCCTCGCTCCAAATTAGGCTGGACCGCCGCCGGTGGAAAAGCACTCCCTGGGTATTTGGACAATTCTCTACCTCTGGTCTCCTCCCCCCCCCCCGGAGTGACTTGGAGCCCCTCCCCTTGTTTCCGCCAGGTGGGCCCCCAGGAGAGGATAAATTTAGGACAAAAAATACCAAATACAAAAGTTGAAAATCGGCCCCACCTAAAACAAAGTGGACCAAATCCGAGTTAACACATTGGTATGTATGTTTTAGGGCCCTCGATTTGTAATTTGCCCTTTTCATGGCAATTGCTACGCCCCCCCCCCTCCCCCCTCTTGGGTACGCATATGCAGCGGTGGCATTTATTTGTCTGTATCTAGTCATTAAAAGCCAAAATATTTAACTAAAAAAATGACTTCATAGGAGTTATTTATTCTTAGGGAGCCATAAGTTGGTCAAAAATATAGATATTGCTTTGAAATTTGATTTTAGTATCGTCCACACTTGGTTCTCTAACATATCTTCTAAACATTATCTAACATTATCGTTTTTTTAAATATCTTCACACAAAAAAATGTGAATTCTTCCGATTTTTTTCTCTCTTCATTTTTAGGGGTCAAAAACCCCAAATTGCGAAAATCTGAGATGGCAATTTGGAAGTGAATGTCATTTCCCTTTTCGCGTTTTGTATTTGTAATTTGTTTCCAAGCTCTACTTTCTTCGATTTTGCAAACATTTATCGTTTTTCCACCAGCAATGGCATGACATGACGTTATTAAAACGTCATTATCTCCCAAAGTAATACATCAATTTCACTTAAATTTGGTGAATACGTAGAATTGATGTGGCATTAGGTACTACAAGTTTCACGTCGTTATCTATCAGTTTTCAGGTTACTGAGAAAATCCGGGAAGGAGGGGGGGGGGCAGATGTTGCCCCCAGCGAGGCGTGGTTAACTTTCAAACTTGCCTGCGCTTTGTGCGAAAAGAAGTGATAATGGATTCGAGTCACTTCGATCGTGTAGGAGGCCCCTTCCGGACGTTGGCCCCTTCGAGGCTCAAGGGGCATGGCCCCATGCCTACCCCTCTAGATCCGTCACCCATGTGTCTGTAAATAAAACTCATCAGTCACGGGACACGTGGGAAACAGTAATTCAGAATTGGTGTTATAACAACTCCGGATCGGAATTATCGACCTGCCTAACAGTCGGTATTACCTAATGGCACACCCTTGTACAAAACCACGAGCTCACACGTGATGTCTGTGTCTGGTTTCAGTTTCGGCCTGTTATGGGGATCGAAGCCGAGGTGCGGCCGCGTGTCCGGGTCAGCGTCAGGTCCTGGAAGTGGGTCGAGGAGGTCGAGGACGGCGTTTTCGCGCCGATCGACACAACGTTGTCATCTGAGGAGGCAGCCGGACAGAACGACGCGCCTATCCAGGACTTCGGAATGTTGACCCCGCCCGGAGAGGAGCGGGCAGACTCGGAACCTTCTCAGAACCACTGGCTTCCTCAGGCTGAGAACCAGGCGCAACAGAGCCACGGGAATCATCCAGAGAAGCCGACGTTCGTGGAGAATACCTGGCTTCCTCCAGATGACGATTGGTCTTCGCTTGCTGCGTCCCGTCCTTTGGATGACCTCTTCCAACAGAGCCAACGGCCCGGCTCAAATGAGTACCATCTTCATCAGAACCTAACACATCAGCATGAGGATGCTTCGTTACAGAACCATTGCTTTGGTAGAAAGGAAGAACCGCGGGTACCCGACAGGTGGCACAAGTTAAACATAGACGACCATATCCAACAGGACCGGCTGTCCGGTCCAAACGCCATGTCACCATCACAGAGCTCACGGTCAGGGCAGCACGAAGACGGGTCACCAGAGGACACCAGACAGTTCCGAACTGACAGCAGTCTGCCGCAGGGTGACCCGCTGGTCAGCGCCAACGAGGATCCGTCGCCACGGAACGAACAGTCTCATCCAGATGACGGTTCGTCACCTCGGGCCCAGAGGTCTCCTCGGAATGAAGGCTCCTCGACCCGAAACCGACGGACTCCTCCAAATGGTAGCCCGTCACCACCGAACAAACGATCACGTCTGGATGACACTACTGATGCGTTGGAGTGGTTCCCCTCAAAACCACCAGTCATGGACGAAGAGCGGTTCGAGCTTTTTGATGGTTTTGTCCGTTTTCCATCGACCGGGGAAGACAGTGCTAATATCGAAAGGGAGCAGGCATTAAAAAAACGGTTAAATCTCACCATCCTTCCCATGGAAATCAATGAAGAACAAGATGGCCTCATTTTGTTTCTCACTCACACACGGGAACTAGAAGAATACGGGTTCGATTTTGAAGGGAGACGAGCATTTCCTGATACAGATGATAGCGTCGGCGATTATCTCGGGCCGGTCGGGACTCCTGCAAGATTTCTGGACTTGCTGAGACTGCGGCGGGTGCCCGCGCGGCGAGCCAGAAATGAGCTAAACCAAGATGAGAACACTCACGTGGACGTTGGAGACAGCTCGGAACCGGAAGCCGAAGAATGGTCGGACTCAGTGTCGCTAGATTTATCTGCCCCTCTTTTGGCCGACATACAACAGCAGAACGAGTCTCCTAGGAGTGCTCCT
The DNA here is from genome assembly GCA_036785665.1 of Chirona hameri. Taxonomy (NCBI): domain Eukaryota; kingdom Metazoa; phylum Arthropoda; class Thecostraca; order Balanomorpha; family Balanidae; genus Chirona; species Chirona hameri. The sequence goes on along the minus strand of JAXIVJ010000160.1, from coordinate 227,074 downwards.
GGAGTTCTGCCGCCTCCAAAGAGGCTCAGACTCTCGCACAGTGATGTCACCCTGAAATCAGGAGAGCCGTCAACTGGAGTTCCTTCGGTAGGCGACTACTTGCAGACAGCTGGCAGTGGAGGCGTGCCAATCTGCCACACCCCTGAGGAACCGCCACGGCCATCCGATATCCAGAGGCGCTCTAGCGATCACAACATTCACGTCTCCGACACATCACTAACCCTCTCTCCTCCTCCGGACGTCAGCCACTCTGCCGTGGCCGTCCAGCTGGCTGAGCGCAACGCCGGCTTCGGGTGGTGCAACTTCATCCTGAACGAGCACCCGTCCTCGTCCTGCGCGACGCAGCCGCCCTGCGATCCCGATACGCCCCCGACAGACTGCTCCAGCGCGACGTCCAGCGACCAGATTGTAGGCATCGGCGACACCGCTGGCGACGGCCATCAGGAGAACGGGGCGTCCGCTCTCTTCGACAGCGACGCCACCCCGTACTCCTCGGGCTCTGTCGACCTGGACATCTGGCACACGCAGTCCCGAATGCTGGGCCGCAGCCGCCGCCTGTGTCGTCCAGTTTATCTTCAAATTGCCGCTGTCATCTCTTGGGTTGCGATGTTCATTTGCCTCCTCGCGGGAGACTACATCGCGGGTATTATTTTGTTCTTGCTATTTGTGGTAATTGTGGGTGTAGTCGCATGCAAGAAATTTATTTTGCCGGTCTTAAGGGCCTTGTGGAGAAGCCCATCGACGGCATCTGGAGGAGTTCGGGATGTAACTGTTGTACAGCCTCCGGTACGCATGGGAGATCTGGTGGAGACGTACCCATGAGCGCCATCTGTCAGCGGCAGTGAATAATGCCACCAACGGCCACATGCACTCATTTGCTGCATGTGCAGTGTGCTCGATGTTTTATTTACGTGGCGAATGGATTATCGCTCGTCTTGGTGCATGACTGGTTTGATTGTCTGGAGTGTAATGTTTTAGTGATTCGGCTGGAAACTATAACTCAGCATAACGCATGTCTTTCAATTAAGTGAAAGTAATGCGCGGGATGCACTTTGAAGAATAGAGACGTGTGCGATGTGAGGCCTGAATTATCCGTTTTATCCCAGACAAGTGTGCCAGCGTTAAGACCTCTCATGCGCAGTACGATGTTGGGTGTGCTGCAATGCTCGCTGCGTGGAATAGATGTCTAGGGAAAGTGTGCTATTTTGGTTGCGAGGCAAACGTGCTTGAAACGTGCTCGTTTTCCAGAAAAACGTTTGTTTTAAGAGTATGCTTGGAGCTAACGATTTGTAATTTTGACATCTGGGACGCAGTTATGACATAAGTGCGTTTTGTTGACATGGTACGGCTGGTAGGACGCCGTGCCAACATCAGAACAGACATCTCACCATACACAGACATCTCACCATACACAGACATCTCACCATGGGGACCAGACCCCCTCCCGCTGGCGACGTCCCTGGTACAAAATTTCATGTTGATGCAACATTGTTTTTGGGCTATGAGAATGTCTGTCAACCGAGGGGACGATGTTTGCGTCCCCAGCCCATGTCCCCAGCGTCCCCAGTCAATAGTGGTTTGATATAGACGTGTTATCAACTCGTTGTTTTGCTTTGGTTATCTCTGTTGTCTTACATCACCATGACTCTGCCTATTGTTGCTCATACTCTTATTTGTTTCTCTGTTTCTGGTCCTTCGCTGCTTTCGTAATTTGTTTCGTGTTTCATGTTTCGTGATTTGCTGCCGCGCGCCTTATTGGTGTCGGACTGATGGGCAATTCCAGGACAAATCACCAAGGCATGGTAACCACACACCCTCAGATTTCGCTGTAAAATGGTGTATGGGGTTATTCTGGGGGATGATTTTGATTTTTGAATTTGTACTGTCAAGTTGACGGGAAGGGAAGGGGTGACGGGAAGGGGTGACGAGATACAGGCCAGCGAAAATTCAGGTCAAGGTCAAACATCCAACTACGTTTGGCATATCTCAAAGATAAAATACATATCAGAGCAAAACTATATCATTAGAGAGAAGAAGAAACAGAATATGATGGCGTAAAAAAACTTGCCCCCTTAAGTCAAAATTTGACAATATGACCTGATGACCTTGAATGTCAAGTCAAGGACAAACCATGTTTGCCTGCTTCATTTAATTTCCACAACATGCAAGCAAGATTTCACGTGGCAACTGACTCCTTGGGGGTCAACAGGCGTCCTATGTCATGATCTCATTTACCCATCGAGTTTACGAGTTTAGTTTTTTCCCGAATGTGAGCAATATTGGCATTATCTGAAAGCACCTGTCCTGTTTAATACACTTATGACATTAACCCGCGCCGTGATGGTGCTCAGCTCCACCTTCACCGTACGGGGGGGGGGGGGGGGTAGACGCCCCACCTCGAACTCGGTTCCTATGGAACGTAAACAAAAACCGAAAAAAGCGTTAGAAAGATCGTCAAAAATGATGTCAAAACTCATTTAACATTTGTTGGCTCAGGTCAATATAGAAGTTACCAGAGGTCATCAAAGGTTAGATATTAAGAGTTTTAGGGCTTCGCTTCGAACGCTCCCAAATATCTCGAGAACTATATCATAGCTAAGAACAAACGGAAAACGCAATCGAGAGCTCTGTAAAAATTCGATTGCACTTTGTGCCTCAAGTTATAGCTTAGGTCAATATTTTAGGCTCCAAAGGTCATCAAAGGTAAAAAAAGGTAATTGTTTGGCAACACTGGTTTTCGCAAATAGCTTTTTACCTAAGACAGATAAAGCAATACCGTTGACGCCATCGTGTTTTTCTCGTCCTGGCACTTCGAATCTTATTCCTGTGACTAGGTCGGGTCAACTTAAAATTTGACCTCAGGTCAAGGTCAAGTGATGACCCAAGTAGGTCTTATTGCATATTGAGAGACGTGTTTCGACGAGTTAAACACATTAGTGCCGGTTTTACTTCTCTATCTGCTTTCTGTGGAGAGGCATTAACAAAAAGGTGTTGGTGACCTCGGATGACCTCGGCTGACTCTGTAGGGATCACTGAACAAAATAGCATCTGGATCATCAAGAATGACTTATGATAACATGATCCAGAAGGAATTGAAATGATATGCGTATCCTCGGAATAGGAAACATTCGGATATTTCCCCATAGACTTATAATGTGGAGATCACGAAATTCACCCGACCTTGTGTCACAGATAAGCAAAATCCGAGATAAAACGACTTGCGAATATTATCGCACAAAGTGCTCTCAAAGATATAATACATTTCCTGCATGGGCGAAAGTGAAATTGTAAGCGAAGGTCAAGGTCGGGTGACAAAAGGTCACCATTGGAAAGAAGTCTACATTCGGAAAGTCATGCGACACATGTTTTATGGGTTATTTTACACGTACAATTCGATAGTAGTAGCCATTTTCACAGCCTGGCCCCATATAATAGCCCTTAGGTGAAGTTCAGGCCAAGGTCAGGTGATGAGTTCAAAATTTGAAATTGATTGATCTATTTAACAAAAGCGTGTTTCTAGACCAATTTTTTCTCGGAAATACAGAGGTGGCATGTATGTGTATCTGGTCACAAAAAGCAAACAAAAATCGCAACTTCAATATTCAGTTGTTTTTACTATTTGGAAAATTGTGATTTTGTGGATTTGTTCTTGATTTGTATTTATTTGTAGGTGTAAAAAAATAACATTTAAATATAACCATCTTATTTCTGAATGAGGGGCTGGAAATAGCGTGAAACTAATACCATTTTTGGAATCAGCGCCTAGAATCAGCCTTAGAACTACTCAATAACGCAAAAGGCAATATCAGGTCAATGACCTCGGTTGACCTGAAAAGGGTCACGATAAGGGTCATCTTAATCAGATTGGATCATGTATCAATCGGCTCATCTCAGCTTGTATCATGATTGCACGTCCTATTTCGTCCAGCCATAGTCCTGGGAGGCGAATTAGCAAACCAACTGCATGCTCAGCATGATATAACCTTGTGTCATGACGTCATAGGTAAATGACCTGACCTTACCTGGTATACACTGACAATTGTTATGCTCCCCTCATTCATGGCATTCATTTGAGCAGCACACTTCCATCTCAATTAGTTTTCGAGCTAGAGGTTATGGCCAGTTTTGACCTCCAGTTGCATCACTGTGCTGTGGCTATAGACTGGTGACCTGCTGCCCTCAGATGTTGTACCCTGTGTCGGATTTTTTGCCAATGCACTGTTTGTCACTGATAGCAATACCAACTGTTAGCTACCTGCTAATGGCAAATGTTAATGACTGCAGAACTATTAACAATCAAGTACGCAAGCATTTAATTGCCTCGTCTGTCTGTCTATCTGCCAGTTTGAATGTGTCTCGTCCTAAGATCATTGTTTTTCACGTTCAGTGCAGGGAATGTGTCGAGGGGGGGGGGGGGGGAGCGGGGTCATACTTCTATTTAATGCACCCCCACCAGATTCCTACGGGGGGGGCATTTTTCCATGATGCCCTCCCCCCCCCCCTGAATCCGCCAGTGCACCAAGCGCCTACCGATCACTACTCTGGGAGGTAGACTGCGCCGCATAAAACGACACGACACTGCGCCGCATAACACGACACTGCCCGAGGCCAGCAGTCGGCACGAGCCCACGAGGCAACGAGCGGTCAGCAAGAAAGCAGCCGCGAGCGTACAGAGTTTAATGACTGGCATTCAGTGTTTTCCCCATCATTTGACATTGAATTTGATCCCGAGGTCACGAAGCACAAGTCTAAAAATTCCTGCCGTCCAGGAACTGGACACGGGGAATTGTTGGAGACCACTTTTGTCAAGCTCGCACGATTAGTTTGGCCGCTACAGCGTTCCCCATAATTTTACATTGAATTTGACACCCGAAATAACGGAGCACAGGTCTAAACATTATTGTCATCCCGAAACTGGGCACGAGGAATCATTTGATGATTTTGTTTGCATATCAGACGGAAAGTTTTGGCGCTACAGCAGCCCCTGTCCTTTGACCTTGATTATATATCGTATATCGTAATCCTATATCGTAATCATAAGGTCAAAGTGGACCTGATTTTCGAAGAGTGGGTCAGATTTGACTTTGGGATACACTTTGGTTAGTATTCATGACCGACCCTGAAATCGCTTCTGTGACTGTGGTTACTTCACGGTCATTGACTAGAGGCCGGCAATGCGATCGGGGAATTGCCTTGGGGTAAAAATCGGAATTTGGTTTTACCCCCTGGGGGTGTTTATTTTGCCCCCCTCAGGATCGGCGGCCATTAATGGATTTTGGGCCGCTGTATCGCGCACGTGACCTGTGAGTAGCAAGTCTGTGTCACCAACCGTGTGACCTGCGGAGGCGAAAACATAAGAAATGATGGCGCCCACGTTTTAGCACTTGGCACGGCCATCGATTTATCCGAAAATAACACCATCATCTGTCCCCCGGTTAGCCGCATCGAACGGTGCCACCCGCGTCCAAATAAGCCCAGCCGTTTGGGCTCCACGTGCCAATATGTCCCGTTGGACACACACACACACACACACACACACACACACACACACACACACACACACACACACACACACACACACACACACACACACACCAAAAAAAAAACAAGCTCCTCCCACTTTCCGAGCGACAGCCAAGTGGAAATATTCGAACTCAGCAAAACATGTAAACATGTTTCTCTTCTTTCTACGATTTTGAACTAGAGGCCGGCAATGCGATAGGGGCATTGCCTTGGGGTCAAAATCGTAATTTGGTTTTACCCCCTGGAGGTTTATTTTGCCCCCCTCAGGATCGGCAGCCATTAATGGATTTTGGACCGCTGTATCTAGCACGTGACCTGCGAGTATCAAGTCTGTGTCACCAACCGTGTGACCTGAGGCGAAAAATAATTTTTAAAAAAATGTTGGCGCCCACTTTTTGGCACTTGGCACGTGCCACGTGCCATAGATTGACCGAAAATGGTACAATCATCTGTCCGCCGTTTTGCCGCATCGAACAGTGCCACCCGCGTCGAAATCGGCGCAGCCGTTTGGGCTCCACGTGCCAATATACTCAGTTGGTCAGACACACACGCACACGCACACGCACACGCACACGCACACGCACACGCACACGCACACGCACACACACACGCATACGCACACGCACACGCACACGCACACGCACACACACAAACACATACACAAACAAGCTCCTCCCACTTTCCGAGCGACGGCCCAGTGGAAATCTTCGAACTCAGAAAAACATGTAAACATGTTTTTCTTCTTTTACGATTTTGAACTAGAGTCCGGCAATGCGATCGCGGCATTTCCTTGGGGTCAAAATCGTACGATAATTCCGTAATTTGGTCAATTCCGTAATTTAGTCAATACTGTAATTTGGTCAATTTCGAACCGATTTCCAATGCAAAATTACCAAAAGATGCTTCACGTGGCCGTGAAAAGCAAAAGCATGGAATGTTTCCTGACAGTTACCGTGACGTATTCGTAAAAATTTAGGCGGTGATTGTCTTTTTTGCCATTTTGACCCATTTTTAGGTATTTTTCGAGAAACATTTCAGAGATCGAAATTAAACTAAAGGAAAAAAGCACTCCGGAATGTGAGAGTGCCACCTACAGTGCCGCAAGCTTTGAATACGCATTTACGTGAAAATTTACATGGTGATTTTAGTTTTGTGCAATTTTGACCGATTTCCATGCGTTTTTCGGTAAAAATTTAAGAAATAAAAATAAAAGAAGACGAAAGGGGTTCTAAAATCAGATTCCAGAAACCAGTTTTGATACTTTTCCACCTAGGGAGTATGAGGGGTGCCAAGTGGTGCGTTTTACCCCCTACGTATGCAGCTTGAACTCTTTGGGGCCACAAAGCTATGTCGGGTACAAATGTACGTGACCTGCAAGTATGGGACCTGTGGTGCCACCCGTTCGATCTGTAGAGGTGGTGAGAAAAACACCAGAAAAAAAAACATTTTCCTGGGCCATGTCATGATGGTGTGAAATATGTAAAGGTGCATGGTTGCAAAATTGCAAAAGGGCGCATGGCCACTCAGTCTGTACCTATATTGGTGTGCATAGCAGAAACCTCGCTGCGTAGGGTATACCCTAGGGTAAGAACGAACTTTAACGAAGGATGACGGCATAATTTTAGTACATATAGCGCTAACTATTCGATCCACAGATTCAGTCATTGTTTGGCGAAATGTACCTGATGTGTAAATATTCGTCTAAGTAGAAAATTGAAAATGTTAAAGTTAACCCTGCAAATCGAAAGAAAGGATTGATTTTACCATAGAGGAAAAAATGTCATAGTATTTGTTCTAAACCAAATGGAATCCATTTATCTTTTTACTGCCAGATGCTACCAAACAAGCATTGTTTATTCCGTAGCACGGCTAGGGTACATAGTGTTTCACACCTCTAAAACCGTGATATTTAAGTTGTTTTGACTTCGCATAATCAACAGGGGAAAATATTAGGCTGGTGTCCGTGACATTGCATATCTACCTGTTGATTTCCTGCCATGCTGCTACTATCAAATCTGGGACGGTTTTAAAACCGGACATGCGCCGGGGGTGGATCCAGAGGGCACAGAGGACACGTGTCCTCCCCTCCAAAACGTCTGAGGGCGCGCCGAAAAGGGCCGACGAGACTGCGCGAAACGTGGTAACATGTCCTCTCTAAGAGTCTGGAGACCACGCGAAGCGTAGTCTTTATAAAGTTTAGAGCACTTAAAAGGCCATATTTTCAGATAAGGGTCACCAGGCCTTATCTGAAAGACCAAAGGGCCTCATAGACGTTCAAAAGGTCCCTGTGCAGGTCAGGCGCCCCCTCCCCCTGGGGGAAATCCTAGCTGCATGCCTGTGCCCTAGGTCGGTCTGATAGTGTCCTTAGGTCTGAATAGGCCCTCGCTGGGTCTGAGAGAGCCCCTACGCCTGACGGCGAGGGCCTTGGCCAGTTCTGAAAGGGCCCTGGGGTCGTTTGCGAGGGTCCTGGTCGGGCCTGAGAGGACTCTACGCCCGCTAAGAGGGCCCTATCAAACCTTAGAGAGACCCCACGCTGGTTTGAAAGCCCCAGTCCCAGTCCTGACTGGGCCCTACATTAGTCAGAGATGGGCCTTTCCGGGATTTAAATGGGCCTGCGTCTGTTTGAGAGGACCCTTTCCAGTCCTCAGATGGCCCTAAGCCGGTCTGAGAGGTACCTTACTAGGCCTCAGAGTACCCTATACCGGACACCAGGCGAGCCATTTGGGCCCGCCTGAACATGAAGCCTGGTCTGAGCCCTCTCAGGCCTGGCAATGACCCTCTCTCTAACGGACGTAGCACCATTCAAGTCTGGCAAGGTCACTATCAGGCTTAGAACGGGCCCTCTCAGGCTCACCGGTAGTAGTCTCAAAGAGACTGAGGGACCTCTCTTACCGACCTTATGGCCATCTCACACTGGCTCAGGAACCTCTCAGAATGACTGAGGTCCCTTTCAGACCTACCAATGGTCCTCTCAGACCAGCATAGGGCGCACACAAGTCTTGCAAGGGCCCTACAAGACTGACCTAAGGCCCTCTCAGGTCTGAAAAGGGCCTTCTCAGACCGGATGTGACTCTTTCAGACCTGACGAGGGCCCTCTTGTGCTTGTCAAGGGCTTCACCATATGTTGTGTTGCTATGTAGCGTCCTGAGCTGTTAACAGATGTTGTGTTGCTATGTTTCAGCTGTTGAACATCCTGAGCTGTTAACAGATGTTGTGTTCCTATGTAGCGTCCTGAGCTGTTAACATATGTTGTGTTGCTATGTAGCGTCCTGAGATGTTAACAGATGTTGTGTTGCTATGTAGCGTCCTGAGCTGTTAACAGATGTTGTGTTGCTATGTAGCGTCCTGAGCTGTTAACAGATGTTGTGTTGCTATGTAGCGTCCTGAGCTGTTAACAGATGTTGTGTTGCTATGTTCCAGCTGTTGAACATCCTGAGGTGTTAACATATGTTGTGTTGCTATGCAGTGTCCTGAGCTGTTAACCCGCGAGTTACTGGGGTATATTTCATAACGCGACTCACTGGGGGGGGGGGGGGGGGGGGGGCTATTTTTGCCTCCCCCCCTCGGATCTCCGGAACTACTAAACCGAATGTAAAAATTAAAACGGCAATCGATAGCCCTGGAAAATTTATCGAGGGAAACATAATATTGTTGACCTCGGGGTCATCGATGACGTCACAGGTCAGGTCAAGTACAAAATGTTTGACCGTGTCAAAAGGTCTCGATGGATGGAATTGTCGCGCAAAATTGCGATATTAAACGCATAAGCTGTCAATAAATCGGTATGATTCGTGAGTCTGACACTTCTAAGTACCTTTCTAAGCTGTTTATGACCTTGGGTCAGGTCAAGGTCATCCGAGTTCACGAGGTCAAACTGCAGATTACGGTCATTAGGCGTTGTAACACATGTTTATGGGTTTGTTTTTCGTCTAGAACGCGTAAAATTACCTTATAACATTGTTTGTTCCATATAAATAGAAGTAAAAAACAAAACTGGCAATGCGTCTTTTATGCATAGTAATGCTGTGAGAGGTGGTCGATTTTTGTCATTTAAAGGTCATAACTCAGTCATTTTTCAAGATATCGACTTCAAATTTGGTACACATATTCACCCCACACGTCTCGATCACATATATTCCGATTTTTGGATAATTCTGATTTTTTTCTTAAAATTTTATAAAAAGAAAAACAAATGTATTTGGATTTCTCAAAATTTTGAATTAAAAAAACCCTCAAAAATCTGAGATAGCAGCTTGATAGCCTGGTCTATTGTAATTCATTTAATTTAAGACAATTGAGTTTATCTCAAACATCGTACCTTTGACAGCGTTTTCATCAAACCATTATTTTGCAACAAAAACCGAAGAACATGACGTCACTCTGACGTTATTCCCGGTTGACCTATCATAGTCTCATATTTTCCTTTTGCCAACATGTGTAGAATTAATGTGAGAGAAGGTACTGCAAGTTTGGTGACGATACCGGTGTTCGTTTAGGAGTTATTGCAAAATAACGGGAGGGGGGGGGGGCAAAAAATAGCCCCCCCAGTAACTCGCGGGTTAACAGATGGTGTGTTGCTATGTTCCAGCTGCCGAGCGTCCTGAGCTGTTAACAGATGTTGTGTTGCTGTGTAGTGTCCTGAGCTGTTAACAGATGTTGTGTTGCTATGTAGTGTCCTGAGCTGTTAACAGATGTTGTGTTGCTATGTAGTGTCCTGAGCTGTTAACAGATGTTGTGTTGCTATGTAGTGTCCTGAGCTGTTAACAGATGTTGTGTTGCTATGTAGTGTCCTGAGCTGTTAAAGGAAATAGTTCACCTTCAACATGGGTTTTTTTAACTGAAGTAGCAGTTTTGTAGCCCGTGTTGAGAAATCCCTATCTGCAACTGTTCTTGTCTGAAAAGACTCTCCAGCCGAAGATATTTGACTTTTTGTCGAAGAAATGCGGCGCATATATGATATACCGTACCATCTGAAAGTGCCAGCACTGCATTGAGCATGCGCAGACCAATAACGCACACCATAAACTTAATCATTTACGACCTTCTGTCCTGAATTGGCGCGATGTAGGACCATTTTTGAAAAGAAAAAAAGAAACTGTATTAAAAAATATAATAAAATCCTGTTCTGATAAATTTTCCGAAGGTGAACTATTTCCTTTAACAGATGTTGTGTTGCTATGTTCCAGCTGCTGAGCCGTCCTGAGCTCTTAACAGATGTTGTGTTGCTATGTATAGCGTCCTGAGCTGTTAACAGATGTTGTGTTGCTATGTTTCAGCTGTTGAACATCCTGAGCTGTTAACAGATGTTGTGTTGCTATGTAGCGTCCTGAGCTGTTAACAGATGTTGTGTTGCTATGTAGTGTCCTGAGCTGTTAACAGATGTTGTGTTGCTATGTAGCGTCCTGAGCTGTTAACAGATGTTGTGTTGCTATGTAGCGTCCTGAGCTGTTAACAGATGTTGTGTTGCTATGTAGCGTCCTGAGCTGTTAACAGATGTTGTGTTGCTATGTTTCAGCTGTTGAACATCCTGAGCTGTTAACAGATGTTGTGTTGCTATGTAGCGTCCTGAGCTGTTAACATATGTTGTGTTGCTATGTAGCGTCCTGAGCTGTTAACAGATGTTGTGTTGCTATGTAGCGTCCTGAGCTGTTAACAGATGTTGTGTTGCTATGTATAGCGTCCTGAGCTGTTAACCGATGTTGTGTTGCTATGTTCCAGCTGCTGAGCATCCTGAGCCGGCTGGAAACAGTGACGCGCTGGAGGGCGATGAGATAGAGGAGCACGTTCCTGAGCGAGTGGAGCCCCTTCTCTGGGACCAGCCGACGGAGGCGGGTGAGGAAGAGCAGGAGGAAGAGGCACTGGATGGAGAGGAGTCCAGAGGAGTCCTGCAGAACACGGCCGCCGCCGCCGCCGCAGCAGCTCAGGTGGACAGGGTGGCTGTAGAGGCGGCCATCGGAGCCGCCATCGCTGCTGCCGAGGAGGAGGTGAAAGCAGCGCCGGTGGAAGCTGCGGAGGAGGCGGCGGAGGAGGCGGTGGCCAGGGCTGAGGAGGCGGCAGCCGGGACTGAGGAAGAGGCCGGCGCGTCGGTCGAGGTGGCAGCTGAGGAGGCGTCTGAATCTGAGCCAGAGTCGGGAGTTGCTGACGCGGCGTCAGCTCTGGTGGCCGACACCGAGTCGCTGACGGAGCCGGGGACTCAGCCGGGGACTCAGCCGGTGGACTCTGCCGCCGCGCCGACGACCGCCACTGCCGCCGACCCGCAGCCAGAGATGGTGGAGGACGCGCAACCCGCGGTGGCAGCAGTCGAATCGGAGCCAGAGGCAGAGACATCCCTGGAGCAGGAAGCGGAGGCTGAGGTGGCTGCCCAGCAGCAGCCCGATACAAATGCTGCCCAGATGAACGACCAGGAGACTGAGAAGAAGCCCGCTGAGCAGGAAGCTATCCAGGGGCAGATTAGCCCAGAGCAGGAGGCCGCTAAAGAGCAGGAGGTCAGTCCGGAGCAGGCCAGTCCGGAGCAGGAGATCAGTCCGGAGCAGGAGGTCAGCCAGGAGCAGGAGGCGAGTACGGAGCAGGAGACCAGTCCGGAGCAGGAGGCCAGTCCGGAGCAGGAGGCCAGTCCAGACCAAGAGACCAGTCCGGAGCAGGAGGCCAGTCCGGAGCAGGAGGCCAGTCCGGAGCAGGAGGCCAGTCCGGAGCAGGAGGCCAGTCCGGAGCAGGAGGCCAGTCCGGAGCAGGAGACCAGTCCGGAGCAGGAGGTCAGTCCGGAGCAGGAGGTCAGCCAGGAGCAGGAGGCCAGTACGGAGCAGGAGGCCAGTACGGAGCAGGAGATCAGTCCGGAGCAAGAGGCCAGTCCGGAACAGGAGGCCAGTACGGAGCAGGAGATCAGTCCGGAGCAAGAGGCCAGTCCGGAGCAGGAGGCGACTCCCGCTCCCACTGAAGCGGCAGTGAAGCCAGCGGCGCCAAATACCGAAGAAAACGATAAGAAAGACGACATCCTCAACTTCCTGCTGTAGTGGCCGTGAACGGCCCTGTTGACCGTGTATAAGACTATTCGATTCCCGTCGGTCGCTGTGCGAGGAGGGTGGTCTGTTGGAAATTGGAATGCTGTTATTGTGTGGCGGGGTGGGGTCAGCATTCACTCTGCTCCTGCTGACCTGCAGCCACCTCCGCAGGGCATTTCTAGACAGCCCACAACATAGTGGTCGGCTCACGTCGCCGACAGCTGAACGGGCTGCTCAGTCGCCGTCTGCTCTGCCGCTGCTCAGACGTGTCTTAGTCGCCTCGTCTCGTAGCGTTCTCGTCTCGTCCCAGTACATATTGTAGGCCACAGTGAATATTTAAGACTATTGTTGGATGCGGTTTGGTGAGGTTATTTTTACACGCGGTGCTATTACGTTGTGAATGCTGGCGCTTGACTAATCATGTTAAACATTTAGGCAAATCTGAAGTACAGAAATAGGTATAGTTGCTTAGCTGCTTCATTTTGGAAGAACAGTAATGAGTGCCAACGAAATCGACAGCAAAGAATAGCGTTATATCAGCGGCATTGCAATATCAAGCCATGCAAGGAAACTTCTCAATACATTGCTTTCTCTTTCAGAGACTATTGGTGGATGAGAGACTAGTACTACTAATGACGGGTGCAGGCACGTAACCAGGATTTCGTCCAAGGGGGGGGGGGGGGGGCGGCGCCTCGAAAGGGCCCCTTCCCGGTCGTTGAAAGGGCCCCTTCTCATGCGTTGAAAGGGCCAAACAAAACGGATGAAAAGGCGCGTTACAAGGATGGCAATCCAGTATGACAGGTATGGCATAGGCCATACCAACTTTTAGGAGCTGGGGTTAGCAAACTGCCATATCAACTTTGGAACCAGCGACACCAATTTGGAATTAACTATACCAACTTGGAATATTTTTTTAAGCTCAAGACCTGGAACTGTTAAACAAATTGCGCCGCGGAGCGGCGCGAAAATTTGGAGTCTTATGCCCTGGATATGCTTTCTCATCAATGCGTTGCATTGCGTATGGTGCGGATCTCTAAAAATGGTATATTGTGCGTTTAAAAGTGCGGTAAAAAGTGCTTAAATTAACTATTTTGGCCAATTATATAGGAAAGTAGTGTAACAGGTTTTCGCTTCTGCATGGTTCTGCCATTTTGTGCAACATTGCAACATTTTTTGTTGTTGAAATTTTCGAAAACTCTTTTTCTGGTTAATTTTGGGCCGCTGAATGGAATTACATACATTTTGAAGCTCTCTGGCTTAATCTGAAACAATTAGAGCTGCTTGCAACAATTGTCAACAATTTGCAACATTATTAAAATTTTGCTCACGGGGTTTACTTGAGATCAGAAGTCGAAATATGGCATTTTCAGAATGTTATATCCCCGTGTTTTCGAGATAATACTAAATTTTGTGGTTGCAAATGCAGAATCGAGCTCAACCTGTACATACATTTTTATTTTGGAGGCAGGTCAATCATCGGCGAGCACATAGGTCACTGCACGGTTAGGGGGGGGGGAAATTTGCGGTTAATAGGGAATTGGTCCGGTGGAATAAGGTCTGGGTTCCTTGTTCAGGAAACGGCACTAATGGCCCTATGGCTGCTCCTTACAAATTTCCACCAACGGTTTGTCTCCCAAACTATCACAGTGAGTTCCGAGAGCAGTCCAATGCCTTTTTGTATACCCTGTGTAACGCTACGCCGAGGTCCATCTCCCACTGGAACTAACACATTCATACATCCTTTTACTCAGACTCTCTCCATGCATTCACTCAAATATCAATATACTAATCAGTAAACCGTCAGGTTGGACTCCTGACCTCTCCCCTTTTTCCTATGCCCCCAAGTGGTGCGAAACGCTACATCAGGGTAACAGCTGGAGCATAGATCTGGTAAATTTATTCTCTGATTTCAATAGCAGCTTCGTTATGTTCACTTTTCCACACTTTATTTAATCCAAATTCAAATATTACTAACCTCACACATGCTTCTCTGTCTGGGTCCATTCCTGCCGCACACTGCTGCTGGGATCCACGACTTACTGCGGTTTCCGTGGTGCTCCAATCGCCAATCCACGCCACCTCAGCACCCTGACTCCTCCTACGGCATTTATCGGAGGTGGATGGCCATTCCGGCCCACGCGTCGCCACCTCAGCACCCTGACTCCTCCTACGGCATTTATCTGAGGCGGATGGCCATTCCGGCCCGCACACGTCGCCACCTCAGCACCCTGACTCCTACGGCATTTATCTGAGGCGGATGGCCATTCTGGCCCGCACACGTCGCCACCCCAGTACCCTGACTCCTACGGCATTTATCTGAGGCGGATGGCCATTCTGGCCCGTACACGTCGCCACCTCAGCACTCTGACTCCTCCTACGGCATTTATCTGATGCGGATGGCCATTCCGGCCCACACACGTCGCCACCTCAGCACCCTGACTCCTCTTACGGCATTTATCTGAGGCGGATAGCCATTCCGGCCCGCACACGTCGCCACCTCAGCACCCTGACTCCTCCTACGGCATTTATCTGAGGCGGATGGCCATTCTGGCCCGCACACGTCGCCACCCCAGCACCCTGACTCCTGAGATATTGTATACATACATACATACATACATACATACATACATACATACATACATACATACATACATACATACATACATACATACATACATACATACATACATACATACATACATACATACATACATACATACATACATACATACATACATACATACATACATACATACATACATACATAAATACATACATACATACATACATACATACATACATACATACATACATATATTCATACATACATACATACATACATACATACATACATACACACATACACACATACATACATACATACATACACACATACATACATACATACATACATACATACATACATACATACATACATACATACATACATACATACATACATACATACATACATACATCTAAAACCCAAGCAGCGTGTCCACCACTTGATTACGTGGCATTGCTCGAGCTGTTTGGCTGCGCATCGGTCAGGTCGCGTTTCGTTCGGTCCGATCTAATGTTCATGCGCTCAGTATTCAGCGGCAACATAGACTGCCCTGATATTGTGGCAACGTTCCCGCTGTCAGCACCAAGTCGACGTACGCGGCGCCCCGAGCTCTTCCATGTACCTCGTGGAAGAGTTGACTCTGTAAAGAGGGGCTTCTTGATTCGTCTCCCGCATCTCTTTAACTCGCTCACACACAGCAGCCCTCAGACGGATTTATTTATGCCGTCTCGTACCCTTAGATCTGACATCACGAAGTTCGCTGATGTTCAGGGCACATACTTGAGTTAAGATCGCTGCTGTGAGCTGTGTCCCGTGATCGGTCATTGGCTTTAAGTTGCACTTGTCTATTTTAGGTCTTTTGCCTGTACCAGCGCTATATCTACACGTTTATATTTACTTTTACCGGCGCTTTTATGTATTTGTTTATTTTTAGGTTTTTGCCTGTATCAGCGCTTTATTTACACGTTTGTTCCTACTTTCACTGGCGATTTTAATCGCCTTTTATGTATTTATTTTATGCTGCTGTGTTTACTATGCAGTATAGTTGTGTTCTCTTATTGTATGTACCATGTGCACTCATGTAGTTTGTGAATGTTTTAATTTCCTGTTGCATGAGGCAGCATGACTGCAACCGTAAGTGGGCCCTGTGCCTGTGGTTGTTGACCCAATAAATAAATAAATAAAAAATAAAATACATAAATACATGCATACATACATACATACAGACATACATACATACATACATACATACATACATACATACATACATACATACATACATACATACATACATACATACATACATACATACATACATACATATATACATCAGGCGCCCGGTACGACCTGCCGGCCCACTGCGTTCGGCCCGCGAGCCCCGGCCGCCGGAGCTCACATTCGCGGCGGCTGCGGCCCCCCCTGGCCGGCCCGCCGAACCTGAGCCGCACCAGAGTTTTTTTTCAATTGCAACCTGAGCCGCGTCAGCAGCCCCTCGCCTGCCCCGCCCCGGGCGGTGACGTCACCACCCCGCTCGGTGTCACAGTCGACCGACGAGACTCCCCTCCCTCAAGCAGCCCGACCCCTCCCGCCAGTGGCGCGGCCCCGCCTACCGGTGACGTCAGCCCGGCCCGGCCGGGTCGGGACGGCACGCCGAGAGCGCAGCCGCGCAGCGGTGGCCGACGGCCGCAGCGCCGGGGGCGCGTGGACGGAGGGGGAGAGGAGGCGGCAACACTGGCAACGGCACCCGCATCAACACCTGTAACAGCATCCGCATCGGCTCCATCAACGTCCAATCACTGAAGCCTAAGCTCCTTGACCTAGCCAACGACCTGTATCGTCTGGATTACGATACCATCGCAATCTCCGAGACGTGGCTCCGGCCCAGCACTCCAACCAGACTGCTAGTCATCCCAGGCTACACCCTCCACCGTGCTGACCGCCCCGACAACCGCGGGTACGGTGGAGTTGCTCTGGCCACCAAACACACCATCACGGCATCTCCGCTCAAGCTCACCACCGATAAGAGCCCAGACAGCAAGCTCGAGTCCCTCTGGGCCGTCATCAAGCAGGAACGAGGACGCCAACTCGTG
The DNA here is from genome assembly GCA_036785665.1 of Chirona hameri. Lineage (NCBI taxonomy): Eukaryota > Metazoa > Arthropoda > Thecostraca > Balanomorpha > Balanidae > Chirona > Chirona hameri. Next base: position 209,897 of record JAXIVJ010000160.1, on the reverse strand, counting down.
ATCGGTAGTGTCTACCGCCCACCTCGACACACGGTCACGGCGCTGCAGGCGGACTTTGACGACTTGGAGCGCCAGCTGCAGCAGGTTTTAGCGAAGTGCCCGACCGCGTCCACGGTGATTTGCGGTGACCTGAACTGTGACCTTTTGAAGGCTGGTCACGACCCTGGCCGTAGGCGCTTAGAGGAGTTTCTCCACGATTACTCGCTATTTCAATAGGTAACATCCTCCACATACATACATACATACAGAGGCTCTCTACTGGATGTTTGTATCGTTCAGCGCCGTGACATTGTTTTAGACTGCCGCACCGCTCACTGTAATTATAGCCCCCATAACTTTATCCGTGTCAGCATGAACATTCCCCGTGTTCGCCGTAAACCGACCGTCACCCGCTCTCGCTGTCTCAACCGCATCGATGGTGGTGCCTTTCTTCGCGACCTACAAACCGCTGATTGGGGGGGAGTTTTTATCTCTACGACCGTTGCCGACAAGTGGTGCTCCTTCATGTCAAATTTTCTACCGATTCTCGACGCACACGCCCCGCTGCGGGATGTCAGGATTCGCAACCCCACCGCGCCTCCAGTCTCCGACCAGACTCGGTCGCTCATGGCCCAGCGCCGCGCAACCCTGCGCCAGGCAGGCAGAGGGTCCCCTGAGTACCGAGAACTCAATCGAGCCGTCCGGTCCGCCATTCGCCGGGACACACGTTTAGCAATAGGCCAGCGCATACGCGAGCAAGGCGCGCACACAGTCTGGCGGAACATGCGAGCCGTCATAGGCGACAAAAAGGCGGCGCAAAAGGTTCAGCCACAGGTAACCGTCGAAGACCTGAACGCGTTTTTTTGTGTCTGTGGGTCCCCGAGTTGCGGCAGAAATAGCCGCTGGTGGCGCGGCCCCGGCCCCTGCCTGCCGCCTTCCGCGAGTCGGTGCCTGCACATTATTCTTATCCCCTATTGACCTAGTCTCACTTACTCGAACCATCGCCACCATGCGTAACTCTCCAGCACGCGGTGCGGACGGAATCTGTATCCGAGTCATCAAAGCCGTCCTCCCTGCTATCGGTGAAGTCATCCTTCACATCGTCAACTCCTCACTTACCCTGGCCGAATTCCCCGACTCCTGGAAACACTCCATCATTCACCCGATCCACAAGTCTGGCGACCCATCTGACCCATCAAACTTCCGTCCAATCTCAATCATACCTGTCATCTCCAAAGTGGTAGAGCGGGTGGTGCAGAAGCAGCTCTACTCCTACCTATCCGACAATCATCTCCTCTCTCCTTCCCAGCACGGTTTCCGACCCCATCACTCCACAGAAACCGCGCTACTGTCCATCACCGATCGCATGCTTTCCGCCACCGATAGCGGAGAGATATCACTACTTTGCCTCCTCGACCTAAGTAAAGCTTTTGACGTCATCGACCACGACCTACTCCTGAACAAATTGCAGCAGCATGGAGTTGACACCACATGGTTCCATTCTTACCTCCACGGACACACCCAAAGTGTGTCATCAGGCGCCGTGACCTCTCGACCACTCGCTAACACCATGGGCGTTTTTCAGGGGTCGGCCCTGGGGCCTTTGTTGTTCAGTATCTTTGCTAACGACATGGCGTCGCTTTCTGAAGGCGGCGTGGTGCAGTACGCGGACGATACCCAGGTGCTTATCACCGGCAAAAAGGGCGACCTACCAGCGCTCATCTCCCGCTTGGAGCTAACTCTCGTCACACTGGATTCTTGGTTTCGCGCGAACGGCCTCAAAGTAAACACGGCAAAAACTCAGCTCATCGCTTTCGGTAGCCGCCAAAATTTGCGCAATCTGCCACATTTTCAGGTCACCTTCCGTGACGCAGCCCTCCAACCCGTGAAGGAAGTAAAAAATCTGGGCATCACTTTTGATCAAACACTGTCGTGGGACGCTCATGTGTCCCACGTCAGCCGCAGCTGCATAGGCATCTTGGCCGGCCTCTCCCATGCGCGCCACCTCTTACCTGATGGCATCATCACCACACTGGTCACTGCGCTGGTCCTCCCGCACGTCAGATACTGCATATCTGTATACGGCAATGGCACCCAGAAGAACCTGGACAAAATTCAAAAGATCTTAAACTATGCTGCTCGCACCATTTTCGGACGTCGCAAATTTGATCACGTGTCCGACCTGCGGGAAGGGCTAGGCTGGCTGACTGCCCACCAACTCGCTGACGCGGCCACGCTCAGCATGGCACACAAAATCATGGCGAATGGCGAACCGGACGTGCTCGCAGGCGCCTTCCGCACAAACAGCTCTGTCCGCGCCAGATCCACCAGGCAGGACCAGCAGCTGCACGTCCCCCACTCCAGAACTGAGGCCGGTAAGCGGAGGTTCTCCTGCAGGGCACCCGCCCTGTACAACGGACTCCCACCTGACATCTCGCAGCTGGGGCCGCCAGCGTGTCCCGAGGTGTCGTTTCACGCGCGCGGTGAAACGACACCTCGGGTCCGCTACTACGGACGACGGACACCCACAAGACGACTGATCTCAGTGACCCGTGTGTGTCGTGATATATGTGAATGTTGGTGGTTTTAGGATTTAGGCTGTGCGACTGTGTGCTCTCTTTCACTGCATGTCTTACTCCCCCACTCGACCCGGGGCTTAATAGCCACGCCAACTTGTGGATGCTCCGTGAAGTAAATACATACATACATACATACATACATACATACATACATACATACATACATACATACATACATACATACATACATACATACATACATACATACATACAGGCATACAGGCATACAGGCATGCAGGCATGCGGGCATGCGTACTCGCATGCCCTCAGATAAAGGCATACATACACATACTTGGAATCATGCATCAATACTGCACGTACACCACATACAAACGTGCAGGCGCACGCCCAGAGACAACCGTGCGCGTGGAGCCGGGGAAAATAGGATACAACGCACGAGGGAGGTATGACGATAACAGCATGGTGTAAACTGACAGTGGGAAATAATGGACAAGATTGTGAGGAGGCCTAGACAATACGTAGCCGCGCCCCTGTGCGTAATATGCCTGCCGACACGGTCTGCTGCACTGCCGGGTGATGGGGTAAAGGGGGGTGGGGGTGAATGGGAATTCAACTAAGAGGAGATCATTTTAACAAGAGATAGCAAAGTTCTCAGTTGTATAGACCGGTTTCGGTGGGAATATTTAGTTCGGAAGGAGAAAGTTGTGTTTCCAGGATAATGGGAGTTAGATGATGATGAGATTTGTTTTTGCAAGAGGGTCCATTCCGCGATGCCATGAAGTGAGCTGGATCGCGCGCCGTAAGTCGCGAAATACTGGCGGGCACTCGAAAGAGTCCGGTAACGCCAGGTTCTGGGAAACCAGGAGGGCCGGAATGGCCATCCACCTCAGATAAATGCCGTAGGAGGAGTCAGGGTGCTGAGGTGGCGACGTGTGCGGGCCAGAATGGCCATCCGCCTCAGATAAATGCCGTAGGAGGAGTCAGGGTGCTGGGGTGGCGACGTGTGAGGGCCAGAATGGCCATCCGCCTCAGGTAAATGCCGTAGGAGGAGTCAGGGTGTTGAGGTGGTGACGTGTGCGGGCCGGAATGGCCATCCGCCTCATATAAATGCCGTAGGAGTCAGGGTGCTGAGGTGGCGACGTGTGCGGGCCAGAATGGCCATCCGCCTCAGATAAATGCCGTAGGAGGAGTCAGGGTGCTGGGGTGGCGACGTGTGCGGGCCAGAATGGCCATCCGCCTCAGATAAATGCCGTAGGAGGAGTCAGGGTGCTGGGGTGGCGACGTGTGCGGGTCAGAATGGCCATCCGCCTCAGATAAATGCCGTAGGAGGAGTCAGGGTGCTGAGGTGGCGACGTGTGCGGGCCGGAATGGCTATCCGCCTCAGATAAATGCCGTAAGAGGAGTCAGGGTGCTGAGGTGGCGACGTGTGTGGGCCGGAATGGCCATCCGCATCAGATAAATGCCGTAGGAGTCAGGGTGCTGGGGTGGCGACGTGTGCGGGCCAGAATGGCCATCCGCCTCAGATAAATGCCGTAGGAGTCAGGGTGCTGAGGTGGCGACGTGTGCGGGCCGGAATGGCCATCCGCCTCAGATAAATGCCGTAGGAGGAGTCAGGGTGCTGAGGTGGCGACGCGTGGGCCGGAATGGCCATCCACCTCCGATAAATGCCGTAGGAGTCAGGGTGCTGAGGTGGCGTGGATTGGCGATTGGAGCACCACGGAAACCGCAGTAAGTCGTGGATCCCAGCAGCAGTGTGCGGCAGGAATGGACCCAGACAGAGAAGCATGTGTGAGGTTAGTAATATTTGAATTTGGATTAAATAAAGTGTGGAAAAGTGAACATAACGAAGCTGCTATTGAAATCAGAGAATAAATTTACCAGATCTATGCTCCAGCTGTTACCCTGATGTAGCGTTTCGCACCACTTGGGGGCATAGGAAAAAGGGGAGAGGTCAGGAGTCCAACCTGACGGTTTACTGATTAGTATATTGATATTTGAGTGAATGCATGGAGAGAGTCTGAGTAAAAGGATGTATGAATGTGTTAGTTCCAGTGGGAGATGGACCTCGGCGTAGCGTTACACAGGGTATACAAAAAGGCATTGGACTGCTCTCGGAACTCACTGTGATAGTTTGGGAGACAAACCGTTGGTGGAAATTTGTAAGGAGCAGCCATAGGGCCATTAGTGCCGTTTCCTGAACAAGGAACCCAGACCTTATTCCACCGGACCAATTCCCTATTAACCGCAAATTTCCCCCCCCCCTAACCGTGCAGTGACCTATGTGCTCGCCGATGATTGACCTGCCTCCAAAATAAAAATGTATGTACAGGTTGAGCTCGATTCTGCATTTGCAACCACAAAATTTAGTATTATCTCGAAAACACGGGGATATAACATTCTGAAAATGCCATATTTCGACTTCTGATCTCAAGTAAACCCCGTGAGCAAAATTTTAATAATGTTGCAAATTGTTGACAATTGTTGCAAGCAGCTCTAATTGTTTCAGATTAAGCCAGAGAGCTTCAAAATGTATGTAATTCCATTCAGCGGCCCAAAATTAACCAGAAAAAGAGTTTTCGAAAATTTCAACAACAAAAAATGTTGCAATGTTGCACAAAATGGCAGAACCATGCAGAAGCGAAAACCTGTTACACTACTTTCCTATATAATTGGCCAAAATAGTTAATTTAAGCACTTTTTACCGCACTTTTAAACGCACAATATACCATTTTTAGAGATCCGCACCATACGCAATGCAACGCATTGATGAGAAAGCATATCCAGGGCATAAGACTCCAAATTTTCGCGCCGCTCCGCGGCGCAATTTGTTTAACAGTTCCAGGTCTTGAGCTTAAAAAAATATTCCAAGTTGGTATAGTTAATTCCAAATTGGTGTCGCTGGTTCCAAAGTTGATATGGCAGTTTGCTAACCCCAGCTCCTAAAAGTTGGTATGGCCTATGCCATACCTGTCATACTGGATTTCCATCCTTGTAACGCGCCTTTTCATCCGTTTTGTTTGGCCCTTTCAACGCATGAGAAGGGGCCCTTTCAACGACCGGGAAGGGGCCCTTTCGAGGCGCCGCCCCCCCCCCCCCTTGGACGAAATCCTGGTTACGTGCCTGCACCCGTCATTAGTAGTACTAGTCTCTCATCCACCAATAGTCTCTGAAAGAGAAAGCAATGTATTGAGAAGTTTCCTTGCATGGCTTGATATTGCAATGCCGCTGATATAACGCTATTCTTTGCTGTCGATTTCGTTGGCACTCATTACTGTTCTTCCAAAATGAAGCAGCTAAGCAACTATACCTATTTCTGTACTTCAGATTTGCCTAAATGTTTAACATGATTAGTCAAGCGCCAGCATTCACAACGTAATAGCACCGCGTGTAAAAATAACCTCACCAAACCGCATCCAACAATAGTCTTAAATATTCACTGTGGCCTACAATATGTACTGGGACGAGACGAGAACGCTACGAGACGAGGCGACTAAGACACGTCTGAGCAGCGGCAGAGCAGACGGCGACTGAGCAGCCCGTTCAGCTGTCGGCGACGTGAGCCGACCACTATGTTGTGGGCTGTCTAGAAATGCCCTGCGGAGGTGGCTGCAGGTCAGCAGGAGCAGAGTGAATGCTGACCCCACCCCGCCACACAATAACAGCATTCCAATTTCCAACAGACCACCCTCCTCGCACAGCGACCGACGGGAATCGAATAGTCTTATACACGGTCAACAGGGCCGTTCACGGCCACTACAGCAGGAAGTTGAGGATGTCGTCTTTCTTATCGTTTTCTTCGGTATTTGGCGCCGCTGGCTTCACTGCCGCTTCAGTGGGAGCGGGAGTCGCCTCCTGCTCCGGACTGGCCTCTTGCTCCGGACTGATCTCCTGCTCCGTACTGGCCTCCTGTTCCGTACTGGCCTCCTGCTCCGGACTGATCTCCTGCTCCGTACTGGCCTCCTGTTCCGGACTGGCCTCTTGCTCCGGACTGATCTCCTGCTCCGTACTGGCCTCCTGCTCCGTACTGGCCTCCTGCTCCTGGCTGACCTCCTGCTCCGGACTGACCTCCTGCTCCGGACTGGTCTCCTGCTCCGGACTGGCCTCCTGCTCCGGACTGGCCTCCTGCTCCGGACTGGCCTCCTGCTCCGGACTGGCCTCCTGCTCCGGACTGGCCTCCTGCTCCGGACTGGTCTCTTGGTCTGGACTGGCCTCCTGCTCCGGACTGGCCTCCTGCTCCGGACTGGTCTCCTGCTCCGTACTCGCCTCCTGCTCCTGGCTGACCTCCTGCTCCGGACTGATCTCCTGCTCCGGACTGGCCTGCTCCGGACTGACCTCCTGCTCTTTAGCGGCCTCCTGCTCTGGGCTAATCTGCCCCTGGATAGCTTCCTGCTCAGCGGGCTTCTTCTCAGTCTCCTGGTCGTTCATCTGGGCAGCATTTGTATCGGGCTGCTGCTGGGCAGCCACCTCAGCCTCCGCTTCCTGCTCCAGGGATGTCTCTGCCTCTGGCTCCGATTCGACTGCTGCCACCGCGGGTTGCGCGTCCTCCACCATCTCTGGCTGCGGGTCGGCGGCAGTGGCGGTCGTCGGCGCGGCGGCAGAGTCCACCGGCTGAGTCCCCGGCTGAGTCCCCGGCTCCGTCAGCGACTCGGTGTCGGCCACCAGAGCTGACGCCGCGTCAGCAACTCCCGACTCTGGCTCAGACTCAGACGCCTCCTCAGCTGCCACCTCGACCGACGCGCCGGCCTCTTCCTCAGTCCCGGCTGCCGCCTCCTCAGCCCTGGCCACCGCCTCCTCCGCCGCCTCCTCCGCAGCTTCCACCGGCGCTGCTTTCACCTCCTCCTCGGCAGCAGCGATGGCGGCTCCGATGGCCGCCTCTACAGCCACCCTGTCCACCTGAGCTGCTGCGGCGGCGGCGGCGGCCGTGTTCTGCAGGACTCCTCTGGACTCCTCTCCATCCAGTGCCTCTTCCTCCTGCTCTTCCTCACCCGCCTCCGTCGGCTGGTCCCAGAGAAGGGGCTCCACTCGCTCAGGAACGTGCTCCTCTATCTCATCGCCCTCCAGCGCGTCACTGTTTCCAGCCGGCTCAGGATGCTCAGCAGCTGGAACATAGCAACACAACATCGGTTAACAGCTCAGGACGCTATACATAGCAACACAACATCTGTTAACAGCTCAGGACGCTACATAGCAACACAACATCTGTTAACAGCTCAGGACGCTACATAGCAACACAACATCTGTTAACAGCTCAGGATGTTCAACAGCTGAAACATAGCAACACAACATCTGTTAACAGCTCAGGACGCTATACATAGCAATACAACATCTGTTAAGAGCTCAGGACGGCTCAGCAGCTGGAACATAGCAACACAACATCTGTTAAAGGAAATAGTTCACCTTCGGAAAATTTATCAGAACAGGATTTTATTATATTTTTTAATACAGTTTCTTTTTTTCTTTTCAAAAATGGTCCTACATCGCGCCAATTCAGGACAGAAGGTCGTAAATGATTAAGTTTATGGTGTGCGTTATTGGTCTGCGCATGCTCAATGCAGTGCTGGCACTTTCAGATGGTACGGTATATCATATATGCGCCGCATTTCTTCGACAAAAAGTCAAATATCTTCGGCTGGAGAGTCTTTTCAGACAAGAACAGTTGCAGATAGGGATTTCTCAACACGGGCTACAAAACTGCTACTTCAGTTAAAAAAACCCATGTTGAAGGTGAACTATTTCCTTTAACAGCTCAGGACACTACATAGCAACACAACATCTGTTAACAGCTCAGGACACTACATAGCAACACAACATCTGTTAACAGCTCAGGACACTACATAGCAACACAACATCTGTTAACAGCTCAGGACACTACATAGCAACACAACATCTGTTAACAGCTCAGGACACTACATAGCAACACAACATCTGTTAACAGCTCAGGACGCTCGGCAGCTGGAACATAGCAACACACCATCTGTTAACCCGCGAGTTACTGGGGGGGGGGGCTATTTTTTGCCCCCCCCCCCCTCCCGTTATTTTGCAATAACTCCTAAACGAACACCGGTATCGTCACCAAACTTGCAGTACCTTCTCTCACATTAATTCTACACATGTTGGCAAAAAGAAAATATGAGACTATGATAGGTCAACCGGGAATAACGTCAGAGTGACGTCATGTTCTTCGGTTTTTGTTGCAAAATAATGGTTTGATGAAAACGCTGTCAAAGGTACGATGTTTGAGATAAACTCAATTGTCTTAAATTAAATGAATTACAATAGACCAGGCTATCAAGCTGCTATCTCAGATTTTTGAGGGTTTTTTTAATTCAAAATTTTGAGAAATCCAAATACATTTGTTTTTCTTTTTATAAAATTTTAAGAAAAAAATCAGAATTATCCAAAAATCGGAATATATGTGATCGAGACGTGTGGGGTGAATATGTGTACCAAATTTGAAGTCGATATCTTGAAAAATGACTGAGTTATGACCTTTAAATGACAAAAATCGACCACCTCTCACAGCATTACTATGCATAAAAGACGCATTGCCAGTTTTGTTTTTTACTTCTATTTATATGGAACAAACAATGTTATAAGGTAATTTTACGCGTTCTAGACGAAAAACAAACCCATAAACATGTGTTACAACGCCTAATGACCGTAATCTGCAGTTTGACCTCGTGAACTCGGATGACCTTGACCTGACCCAAGGTCATAAACAGCTTAGAAAGGTACTTAGAAGTGTCAGACACACGAATCATACCGATTTATTGACAGCTTATGCGTTTAATATCGCAATTTTGCGCGACAATTCCATCCATCGAGACCTTTTGACACGGTCAAACATTTTGTACTTGACCTGACCTGTGACGTCATCGATGACCCCGAGGTCAACAATATTATGTTTCCCTCGATAAATTTTCCAGGGCTATCGATTGCCGTTTTAATTTTTACATTCGGTTTAGTAGTTCCGGAGATCCGGGGGGGGGGGGGTAAAAATAGCCCCCCCCCCCCCCCCAGTGAGTCGCGTTATGAAATATACCCCAGTAACTCGCGGGTTAACAGCTCAGGACGCTACATAGGAACACAACATATGTTAACACCTCAGGATGTTCAACAGCTGGAACATAGCAACACAACATCTGTTAACAGCTCAGGACGCTACATAGCAACACAACATCTGTTAACAGCTCAGGACGCTACATAGCAACACAACATCTGTTAACAGCTCAGGACGCTACATAGCAACACAACATCTGTTAACAGCTCAGGACGCTACATAGCAACACAACATCTGTTAACAGCTCAGGACACTACATAGCAACACAACATCTGTTAACAGCTCAGGACGCTACATAGCAACACAACATCTGTTAACAGCTCAGGACGCTACATAGCAACACAACATCTGTTAACAGCTCAGGACACTACATAGCAACACAACATCTGTTAACAGCTCAGGACGCTACATAGCAACACAACATATGTTAACAGCTCAGGACGCTACATAGCAACACAACATATGTTAACAGCTCAGGACGCTACATAGCAACACAACATATGTTAACAGCTCAGGACGCTACATAGGAACACAACATCTGTTAACAGCTCAGGATGTTCAACAGCTGAAACATAGCAACACAACATCTGTTAACAGCTCAGGACACTACATAGCAACACAACATATGTTAACAGCTCAGGACACTACATAGCAACACAACATATGTTAACAGCTCAGGACGCTACATAGCAACACAACATCTGTTAACATCTCAGGACACTACATAGCAACACAACATATGTTAGCAGCTCAGGACGCTACATAGCAACACAACATCTGTTAACAGCTCAGGACGCTACATAGCAACACAACATATGTTAACAGCTCAGGACGCTACATAGGAACACAACATCTGTTAACAGCTCAGAACGCTACATAGCAACACAACATCTGTTAACAGCTCAGAACGCTACATAGCAACACAACATATGTTAACAGCTCAGGACGCTACATAGCAACACAACATCTGTTAACAGCTCAGGACGCTCGGCAGCTGGAACATAGCAACACAACATATGTTAACAGCTCAGGACGCTACATAGCAACACAACATCTGTTAACAGCTCAGGACGCTACATAGCAACACAACATATGTTAACAGCTCAGGACGCTACATAGCAACACAACATATGTTAACAGCTCAGGACGCTACATAGCAACACAACATCTGTTAACAGCTCAGGACGCTCGGCAGCTGGAACATAGCAACACAACATCAGTTAACAGCAGCAATGAATTAAGGGTCCCGTGACACGAAACGCGCGAAGCCGGTCGTGAGAAACAGGAACGTAGGAACGTCACGAAAAGTGTGTGTGTGTGTGTGTGCGGGGGGGGGGGGGGGGTCAGTGAAACTTAGATCTCGTTTTGAGAGAACCCCAACCCCCTATGGAAGGTTTCTTTGAAGATTTTGGCTGTTCTCGTCTTGGCGAACCTTTTGCCATCAAACACTTTTCTCACCAAGCAAAAATAAAGATTTTAGCCCAAAAATGGCCGAAAAGTGAAGGGGCCGTGCCCCCCCCCCCCAGCCCCCCTGTTCCTACGCCTATGGACTGAGAAACCACTGATATGATGTCATAATTGTTTGACGTCATACTCATTACGAGCGAGAGCGAAGCGCTCACGAGTCCTCACTGAATACGGGATTTTTATCACATACAAGCGGCCGAACCGACCGACCATAACGACCCGACCGACCATAACGCTTTTGAGGAGCTTATTTCTTTGGAATCCCGCATCGGATTGACAAGCGGTCTTCGCCATCTGATGGCCCATTCCATCAATTATGTTATTGACATGTTTCGTCTCACGTGAGGGGTCAGCATAGCGCGTGACACGTGCCGCGTCAGGTGTGTCAGACAACGTTATCCTGCTATAGCTGAGAAACGGCTGGACCGATTAAAGGAAATAGTTCACCTTGGAATTTTTTACCAAACACGATTTGATGATATTTTTTAATACAATTTATTTTTATATTATCAAAAATGGCCTTATATCGCGCCGATTCAGGACAGAAGGCCGTACATTTGTATTGTTTATTAAAACTATATGCATACTCTCCGAGTCAGAATCCTGACGTCACGCGAATGTAAACAATGGTTCAGCCAATTAGATTCGAAAGTAGTCGCGTAAGGATAGACTCGCATTGGAGATGTGCCAACCGGCGGCCGGCGGTTCGCTTGTTAGCACCAGCTGCAAGCTGATTGGCTGATGGTATAGTCTCTGCCCGGGCTAGGACCAGTACACCATTATTTCGCCAACACCGCATTCCTTCGCCAAAATATCAAATATATTCGGCTGGAAAGTCTTTTCAGTCAAGAAAACTGGCAGATAGGGGTTTCCCAACACGGGCTACAAAATTGCTATCTCAGTTTAAAACTAATGTTGAAGGTGAACTAGTTCCTTTAAGGGTGTGCTTCTCGCGACTGTATTGACACCTATTCGTGGATGTGGCATGGTATAACTTTCTCCTTCACCCGCTAGGTGTCAGGGTTATTCATGTCCTCCAAGCACCCCATCTGGAGTCTGGTGTCCGACTATCGCATCACGATCGTACTCTCGCGTTCACACTATACCCCGCGGACACACACTCGCTATGACATTCGTTGCCGACGGTGGATGTGGCGCGTGTCGAGATGACTGACAAACTGACGACAAAAGACTAAGACACAAGACATCGACGTTAACCCATTAACGCCCACTCCTACTTCTAGTGATTCGAATTGAGTGATTTTTTTTTGTACGCTATGGGGATTGGGGCAGATTAAGAAATCCTGAAAATATTAACTTAAAATATAGATAACTTTTTGAGATACAACATCGATCAAAAATGACCCGCCCACGCCCACCGCCCATGCCCAACGCTCCGCCACCGCCCCGCCACCGGGCCGCCACCACCCCGCCACCGCCCCGCCACGTCCACCACGCTTGCCTGCTATATAAATTAGCTGGCTATATCAATTGCAGGCTATATTAATTGCAGGCCATATACATTACACCCATGTGAAATGTCCGAAAAACGCTGAG
>JAXIVJ010000160.1:185000-197094 GCA_036785665.1 Chirona hameri | reverse complement strand
GTGTCGAAAGTCACAAGCGTCACCGTTTTTGTCATTGCTGTGCGGGCACCAATTGTCCACATTATGTTTTAAAAATACCTCTGGTCATCTCAGGTCAGGTCACCAGACCAGGTCACGTGACCCCAGCTCCAAAAAAGCTTGTGGTCACACCATAGCCACAGTTTTTGGCCGATCGACATCGTACTTACAGGATTTAATAAGGCCCTATGTACCTACAATTCGTGTATCTCGGATGTTTGATATCAGTGACCTAAGGTCGGGTCAATTTCGTGACCTACCCATTCTAAGTCAATGGGGAAATATTCAAATGCTTCCTATTCTGAGGATACGCACGATATCAGCCCAATTCCTTCTAGATCATGTTATCATAGGACATTATTGAAGACCCAGGTGCAATATTCCTTCAGTGGCCCCTACAGGGTCAGCTGAGGTCATCCGAGGTCACCAACACTTTTGTCAATAACTCTCGACAAAACAAAGATAGAGAAGTGAAACTGCAACCAATGTGTTTGTCTCGTCGAGGCACGTCTCCCAATGTGCAACATGACCTAATTGGGTCACCACTTGACCTTGATCTAAGGTCAAATATCTAAGTTAGGTCAACTTAGATATTTGACCTCAGGTCAAGGTCAAGTGTCCTAGTCACCATGAATATGATTCGAAGCGCCTTAACGAGACAAACACGATGACGTCAAAATTGTTTCCTCATCATTTTCAGGTAAAAAGTAATTTGTGAAATCTCTTTTGCCAAAAAATAGTTTTTTTTTACATTTGATGAGCTCTGGAGCCTAAACTATTGATCTTAGCTCAAATCTGAGGACACGTGGTGATCCGTGGCGATTTAATTTTGCAAGAGTTTTCCATTGCTTTCTTCAGTTTGTTCCTAGCAGCATAGTTCCTGTGATATCTGTAAAAGGTTTCTGGAGCGAAGTCCTAGAAATGGAAAATGTGACCTTTGATGACCTCTGGTGACCTCAATATTGACCTGCTAAAGAAAATGCCGAAATAGATTCAAAATTATTATAAACAAGCTTTCGAACGATGTTTTCGGGTTTGGTCTACGTCACATAGGAGCCGAGTTCGAGAAGGGGGGCGTCGAAACGCCCCCCCCCCCCCCCCCCCTATGATCTCGAAAACGACGCAACGTAACGACAAGCAAAAACGGCGTTAGGTAGGTCGAGACAAGCTCTATCGAACGTATATCGGTATTTTGTTTAGGTCAGGTCAATATTGAGGTCACCAGAGGTGATCAAAGGCCAGATTTTCCACTTTTAGGACTTGATCCAGAAATCCCCAGATATCACATGAAATTTGATAGCTAGGAACAAACAGAAAAGTAACGGAAAGCTCTTGAGAAATGCAACCGATAGGGTGTCCTCAGATTTTAGCTCAGGTCAATAGGTTAGGCTCCAGAGGTCATCAAATGTCAAAATTTGTATTTTTTGGCAAAACTGTTTTTCTCAAATATTTGTTTACCTAATAAAGATAAAGCATTACGTTTGACGCCATACGTTTGTCTCGTCAAGGCGCTTTGAATCATATTAATGTTGACTAGGTTAGGTCAACTGAGAAATTTGATCTCAGGTCAAGGTCAAGTGGTGACCCAATTAGGTCATGTTGCATATTGAGAGACGTGTCTCGACGGGACAAACACATTCGTATCATTTTCACTTCCCTATCTTCCTTATGTCGATAGTTATTGACAAAACAGTGTTGGCGGTCACGAAATTGACCTGACCTTAGGTCACCGATATAAAAAAAAATCCGAGATCAACAAATTGTAGGTATCATCTTATCAAATCCTGCAAGATTGAAACCGATCGGCCTAAAACTGTGGCTGCGGTGCTACCGCAAACTTTATGGAGGTGGGGTCATCACGTGACCTGGTCTGGTGACCTGACCTGAGATGACCCGAGATCAAAAATTTGACATAATGTGGGTAGTTTATTTCTGAAAAGGTATGCAAAAAAACGGCGACGCGCAGCACCGCCATTTTTGCGCTATCCGCGAAAAACCGGAGGGGTGGGTGGATTTCCCCCCCCCCCCCTCCCCGTCCAGGGCGCGTGTTAAAGTTAACTTTCTTTAGTAAAAGTTGCTGAGATTTTCCTTTATATCAGGAAATGTGTCAATCTTGCTCCGAATTCAGGCGTTTTTTTTTTGGTGGGGGGGAAATTGCCCATTTTGCCCAACTGATATCCGCCACTGGATCTTTGTATTTTGCAAAAGATGCGGGACTCTGGTGAAAATTGGGCAAATTTAGCCATTTCCTGTGGATTTATATGCATTTTCATGTTTCCCAAATGACTTATAATTGGGAGGTCATAAAATAGACTTCACCTTAGGTCACCGATATAAAAATCATCCGAAATAGCAGAATGGTAGGTGTTTGTGACCTGATTAAATCCTGTGAGTATCTAACTGATCGGTCAAACAATGTGCTGCGGCAGGACCTCACATTTTTGGAGGTGGGATCACTAGACTTGACTTAGTAACGTGACCTGAGGAGACCCCGAGGTAAACAAATTAACAGGATTTTGGCAATTGATAGGCAAGCAGTTGTATCAAAAATGGCGGCGCGAAATGGCGTCGTTTTCCGCTATTTCCAAAACAAACTAAGGGGGATGGCATCCGCCCCCACTGGCGGATCCAGGGGGCGGACATCAGGGGCAAATGCCCCCCCCCCCCCCCCCCCACCCACCCACAAGAATCTGGGGGGGGGATGCAATACAAGAAACCCCCCCTTGCGTGTTCCCTGCACTGAACGTGAAAAACAATGATTTTAGGAGATCTTCATGAAAACGGAAGTTGTTTTCTTCTCTCAAGTGATTTAATTTGAGGTTTATATGTATCCCTTGCTTTCACTGATAGACAAAACAGCGCACCTGATGCAATTCATGCAGCCCCGGTGGCACGCGCCCCGCTGGGAGGGGGAGGTGGCAGAATCTGCCCCCTCCCGGATTTTCTCAATAACTTTAAAACTGTGATAGATATAAACGTGAAATTTTCAGTACCTTATACTGCATCAATTATACGTCTTCTCACCAAATTTCAAAGAAATTTATGTAGTATTTTTGGAGATAATAACGTTTTAATGACGTCATGTCATGCCATTTTTGGTGGAAAAACAATAAATGTTGGAAAAATCGTAAAAAATAGAGTTTCAAAGCAAATTGCAAATACAAAACTCCAGAAGAAAGGAAATCACATTTTATTCCAAATGGCTGTCTCGGATTTGTGATTTTTTCTGGTTTTTGACCCCAAAAATATTGTATTTTCTCGGAACAATGCCCACAAAATCAATTTTTGTGAATTCGAAAAGTGAATTTCTTAAACTCGAATACCAAAATAAGGTGACCGGCCCAAATCCGCGGAGGAAAAAAATGGGAGTACCCTTTTGCCACAAAAAGGTGCCCGAAAAATGGGGGTACCTTTTTGCCCCCCCCCCCCCCCCCCCCCCCCCCCCCCCCCCCCCCCAGTGGTGTTCCCTCAAAATAGGCCCTGAGTCAAGGGTGGAGTGGTTTTGCACGTGCTCACGTGCACACCCCTATTTTATATCTCTGGAACAGCTGAGCCAATTGTGTTCAAATTTGGTGTGTGGTTAGGGACCTCTCAGACCCCCACTTTCCCACAAGTCAAAGGTGGGCGCCTCTGCACGTGCGCTCGTGCGCACCTTTGTTTGTATCTCAAACTACTTACTGGATCGAGTTGAAATTCCCTATACATTTCCTTTGCCCTCGCTCGTTCATCGCCAACTACGGAGCTTTACTGGTATAATATACTGCACGATATGATTAATAATGGTGTGGCTCGCACTACAGGATCCGTATGGAAAAGCAGCACATATTTTTGGGCGATCCTTTAAAGAAAGAAACCAATGCGATGTTTTCTTCTTTTAAAGGCTCTCCATATCAAGTGGCCTTGGCTTTTAAGTAGCCTTGATGATGCCACAATGCAACTGCTGCCGGAGACCTCCGACCGTCCGGAGACCACTGTATATTTGCCATGGGAAATATTTTGGTCTCCGGCCAGGTGCCAAGGTTTTCCAGGGCCCGGTTTTGCCGCCTAGAGCTTGGCGCAGCACTTGGCAAAAACATTGGGAAGTTGACTAAGCTTGGACAGAACCACCTATTTAGACGTTTTGCATAGAATCTACGCCGTAAGCGGAGTGCTAGCATGTGTCTGGTGAGTTGTGCTGATGGCTGCATTTTTTTATGTTCCAAAGATGAGGATGTTATATGTATACTCGTTGTATGTTTTAATTTGATGGTGATAGTCGAAAGTATGTAAGTGGTTATTGCAGATAGGTATTACATAATATTGCAAAACCAAATAACTAGCAACAAGTTAGAGAACAGTAGGGGAAATCATAGATGCTCGTTCCAGAGAACACGTGACCTAAAAACTATCAGTAGTTGACATGGGCGTAACCACCTTCCGAAAGTAAGGGGGGGGGGGCGGGGCGGAGGCACTTCGAAGTCAATTCTGTCCATGCAACGCACATAGGCGTAATGTTAAAATCCGAGAATGTTGGGGGGACGCATCCCCCCGTCCCCAGTGGTGGTTACGCCCATGGTAGTTGATATAAAACCGCTTTTGCCGGAGACCAATGTCCGAAGACCAATTTGTCATAACAGCATTTGGTCGAGACCTACTTTTGTCTTTTTCCACCCTGCAGGGTAAATGCAAACTCAGGCTCTGATACAGCAGTTCTCAGCGTCAAAGGTATGGTTACCCCTTTTGGCGACCAGAATGCCTCGTTAGCATCAACTGCAAATTGAAGTGTATTGCGTATTATACAAAATAGGTGAAATGCATAGGTAGTTCCCTTAACACCCAAAAGCATGAAACAGAAGCCAGGACAGATGGTTTTGAGTTGTGCGCCATCACCGAACGGATCAGCCATACTTGGTCACATAAATGCCCATTGCCATCAACTCCGTCCGAAGGGTCCATGACTCAAAATGAGTTGTAACTTGCCCCGTATTTGAGAGCGACTGCTCTGATACCATGTTCTGTCCCACGCCCGTTCTCATCCCAACACGTCCTACCAGACTGTCAGTTTTAACATTTCACTTTGAAAACACTGTCCAGCACGCGCGCACGCTGTCCCTCAAAGGTACGTTTGTCGCATGATGTCCCTTCTGCCCAGCTGATTACCGAGCGGGCGCGAAGCGTCCGTGAGGTGTCTCGTCAACTTACTAGACAAATTTACATTTGACCCGACCCGGCCCGGCCGAACCGGCCCGAACCGGCCCGAACCGGTCCGACCCGGCCATACAGCCGCTTCTCGGAAGCTAATAACTTTGCAACCACTGCTCCGACTGAGATCGGGTTTTCACCATTGGATAGGACTATCAAATAATTTTGTTACGGTGCGTTCTGATAGGGTGGTACAGCAGCGCGTGGGACCCGCAAACGCCGAAATGAACCAAAATAATTATTGATAAAAAATGGCTTGATTTATTTAAGCATTCGTTTTTGTATACGCTGAAGCATGCAACGCTCAGGAAGTACTCCCTTTGGCGGATTCGAGAAAGGAGATCATGTACAATTTAATAAACTTAATTTTTATGTTGGCATGCATGGAGGCCTGACAATTTTTATGGGAGACTAAAAGGACTAAAAGGACTATGTGTTACTACGACGTGTGCTCACGTACTGTTTCATATTTCAAACCTGTTTTAGCTTTACCAGTGCGCGCCCGCTCGGTCATCGCCCAAAAAGGCGTTTTACTGGTAGTAGCCTACACGCAAGGATGACACCCGACGAACGCTGCGCCGCACAACTATGTAGTTCCCATTCCACCCCATAGATGTATCTCGTAGTAGACACCCGACGAATGCTGTGCCGCATAGCTCAGCAATTCCTCTTTCAACCCATAGATGTCTCTCAAGTATGCCGCCTGTGCATGCTGTGCCGCATAGCTCAGCAGTTTCTATTCCACCCCATATATGTCTCTCGCAGTAGACACCTGATGCATGCTGTGCCGCATAGCTCAACGGTTCCTATTCCAGCCCATAGGTGTCTCTCGCAGTAGACACCTGATGTATGCTGCGCCGCATAGCTCAACTGTTCATATTCCAGCCCATAGATGTCTCTCGCAGTAGACGCCTGATGTGTGCTGTGCCGCATAGCTCAACGGTTCCTATTCCAGCCCATAGATGTCTCTCGCAGTAGACGCCTGATGCATGCTGCGCCGCATAGCTCAACGGTTCCTATTCCAGCCCATAGATGTCTCTCGCAGTAGACGCCTGATGCATGCTGCGCCGCATAGCTCAACGGTTCCTATTCCAGCCCATAGATGTCTCTCGCAGTAGACGCCTGATGCATGCTGCGCCGCATAGCTCAACGGTTCCTATTCCAGCCCATAGATGTCTCTCGCAGTAGACGCCTGATGTGTGCTGTGCCGCATAGCTCAACGGTTCCTATTCCAGCCCATAGATGTCTCTCGCAGTAGACGCCTGATGTATGCTGCGCCGCATAGCTCAACGGTTCCTATTCCAGCCCATAAATGTCTCTCGCAGTAGCCGCCTGATGCATGCTGCGCCGCAGCTCAACGGTTCCTATTCCAGCCCATAGATGTCTCTTGCAGTAGACGCCTGATGTATGCTGTGCCGCATAGCTCAACGGTTCCTATTCCAGCCCATAGATGTCTCTCGCAGTAGACACCTGATGTATGCTGCGCCGCATAGCTCAACGGTTCCTATTCCAGCCCATAGATGTCTCTCGCAGTAGACGCCTGATGTATGCTGTGCCGCATAGCTCAATGGTTCCTATTCCAGTCCATAGATGTCTCTCGCAGTAGACGCCTGATGTATGCTGTGCCGCATAGCTCAACGGTTCCTATTCCAGCCCATAGATGTCTCTCGCAGTAGACGCCTGATGTATGCTGTGCCGCATAGCTCAATGGTTCCTATTCCAGTCCATGTCTCTCGCAGTGAGGAACTATCAAAGCGTTCAAAGTAGTAGCATTCAATGCTTGTACCATCCAAAACCGCAGCCAACAACGCTTGCGACATCCAAAATTCGCCCGGGTAGGGGACATCTTCATGGGCCAAACTCGCCGCATCCAAAATGGTACTCGCCGCATCCAAAACCGTGACATACAGCCACATACAAGCCGTGGCAGCCAAGCTTGCGCCATCCAAAACTGTCTGGCGCGGTCATATTGGAACTACTAGTTGCAGTGAAACCCGCTAGATGGAGGGAGTAGCGTGGTGATGACGTAGTCACTCTGGCACGCAAGTCGGCTACAGTGGAATATGTTTATGCGAATGGACATCTGGCACTACACTGGACCCGACGTCGCCTCGCATCGGCCGGCAGCTGTCGGGCGGAGAGGAGGGTGAGTGGTGCAGACCGACGGAGTGGGAAGTGTTAGATCGAGACCGTGGGAAAGCTAATGGTAAAGCCCAGGCTACACTATGCGTGATTGTCAAGGAAATCACGCGCGTGTTCTCCGTGTTTGCAGAACTTCCTTGACGTCCGGGATCTGACGGTCAAGCAAATCACGCAAGGAAAATGGATAAACCACTGCATTTTTTTAATCGATAAACCACTGCATACAATTTGCTCAAACGCTTCTTCATTCATCTTCCGCCACGATACTCAGCACAAATTATTAATGTTTAGGTCTAGTATAGTACCTAAACATACGCGAAATCAAGCAAAATGATAAAAACCCTGCAACACGCACTCTTGGAAAACACGACAACAAGTTCAGAATTTTGAACTTTTCATCGGTCCGTCCGTGACGTGTCTGCGGAATTTCCTTGACGTTTCATCCGGGATCTGCGTGATGTGCCAGTGTAGCTCACCCAATGCATTTACTATCAGCTGAACTTGCTCTGTCACGCAAATCCCGACAACACGGATAACACGCACGTTATTTTCAGGAAATCACGCATAGTGTAGCCTGGGCTTAAAGCTACGACACTTGTTGCTAAGGCCAAGAAAATCGCTCACGAGGATGGGCGTTAGCTGCCACGTTTCGATATGCGATTACCGGCCCATTCCGGTAAACCTCATGGTACTAGCTTAGGTACTACTACTACCACCATAGTCATTGGCGGATCCAGAACGGTGGTTTGGGGGGGGGGGTTTGGGGGGGGGGGCAAGTTCCCCAAAAATATCACACAACTCTGAAAACTCATCGGATTTTGCTTGCTTATGCATTGATAGCTGATTTTTTTTAACAAACTTTCCTTTGTAAAGTTGTTTAGATTGTCTTCTATGTAAGGAAATGTGCCAATTTTGTGCCGATTTCAGGCAGTTCGGAGGGGGTCCATGGCCGCAATGCCCCCCCCCCCCCCTGGATCCTCTAGTGACCATAGTCTGCAGCGGATTTAATTAACGAATTTCTTATTCTATAATTAATTATTAATTGTGATGATTTATTATTGAAAATTTAACATATGAATAATTGAATAGTAATACATAAATATAATAGTTAACCCATTAAGTAAGCACCAAGGAGTGTTCTAGATGGGCTGGATCAACAGTGTTCTGGTCGCATAGGGAGAGCCACGTCCTGACATAGCTTCAAAAACTTCCTGCCCCCTAACTTCAGGCGTTTTCGAAATATAGAGACACCGCCTCTAAACGGGACGGTCCCGTTTTGACCAGGTGATCCGAGAGTGACTAGTAGTGGTCAGGCGCCGCTCCGCCAGCCGTTCCCCCGCGTGTGTATTGCCGTGTGCCCGGTAGCCTGACCCCTGTTTCTCTCCCCTCTACCACGCTGCTTTCTTCATTAGTGACGTGACAGACATGACTCGGGGTACGTAGAAAGCGACCGTGGGGACAATTAAGATATTTGTTTAGGCAGTGGAGCAGTTAATGTTCCTATACTACCAATGGAATAACACATATTCAATGCATCAAAGCTTAGTAGTAGTGGCCAGGTGCCACTTCGCCAGCCGCTTCCCCCCCCCCCCCCCCCCGCGCGCGCCTATTGCCGTGTGCCCG
Source organism: Chirona hameri (assembly GCA_036785665.1). Taxonomy (NCBI): domain Eukaryota; kingdom Metazoa; phylum Arthropoda; class Thecostraca; order Balanomorpha; family Balanidae; genus Chirona; species Chirona hameri. Next base: position 188,130 of record JAXIVJ010000160.1, on the reverse strand, counting down.
GTAACCTGACCCCTGTTCCTCTCCCCTCTACTGCGCGCGCTCCCACGCTGCTTTCTTCATTAGTGACGACTGGCGTGACAGACATGACTCGGGGCACGTGGAAAGCGACCGTGGGGACAATTAAGAGATCTGTTTAGGCAGTGGAGCAGTTCATGTTCCTAGACTGGATCCTATTTCCGATCCGACTCCGCCACTCCGCCTTTCTGCTCGGCTGCTTCCCACTCCACGTACCACGGCGTTGAACCAGGGCTGGACCATCGCAACTGATTCATGTTCCGTCCGCTCACAAGGCTAACAAGGAGACCACTAAGCGAGGGCTATTCCGACGGGCTGTATTGGGATTCAATGCACATGTGGAAAGATTCCAAGCTGCTGATCCGTTCCACGCAACGTTTGCTAGCTTCAGAGCAGAGTTCGCCATGGGCCGGGCTGGCCCTATGGTCCATGGGCCGGGCCTGGGCCGGGCCTGGGCCGGTTCTCAACTTTAAGGAAATCACCGGGTTCTGGACGGGCCTGGGCTGATAATGTTGAAGTAATGCGCGCAAGCTAAGGTCAGCTTAAAAATATTTTAAACAGCAGTTCACTTACACAGCAACACATTGTTGCTGTGGCGTTTTTGGGGTTAGCATAGTTGGTTCATTGTTTCACATTTATAGTATACAAGTAAATATGCTAGGACACAAGTAAATATGCCAGGCCCGGTCGGGCCTGGTAGGATAATGATTGCAATTTTTTGTGAAAATAATGATATGCTTAATCTGAACGGACCGGGCCTGGGCCTCAATATTATGAATTTGACCGGGCCTGGTCCGGGCCTGGGCTTGGTGTTTATGGGCCTGGGCCGGGCCGGGCTGGGGGTTGGTGGGGCCCGTGGCGAACACTGCTTCAGAGCAAGTGTGATAAAATATGTAAGAGACAATCCCGTCTGATGTTGGTGATTGATGATTGGTTGACATGTGATTTTAGTATTTTAGTATTGTATATTTTCGTGTGTATTTGGTTTGTCTTGTTTCCTGACTTCACCTATTAGTGGGTTTATTGATCTGTTGGTGATCAATAGATAAATAAATAAATAAATACTGCCAATGAAATAACACACATATTCAATGCACCGAAGTTTCCTTGTCTTTGTCTTGTACAAAACAATATAGACCTTTATCTTCATGGACTTCCCTCTGGAGATCACACTTTGCACTAAGTTCTGTACACATCCTCTCCTTCGTATCAGTGCACCAGTACAGCTTCACTGCAGTGGAGCTGCACCACTGAGAAGGCGGTCATACCCAGAGAAAAGCAAAACTTAAATAGAAGACTTTAGCTCACTGTCGTGCAGGCCGAACAGTGCATCGTTCTTTACGTCAGCCACATACAGAGTATTTTTTTTGACCTCTTTTGATCAATTCAAAAACAGCCGGTGAAAAGGGCTCCACGGAAGAAGAAGAAAAATCCACAGCTGATTGATCTCTCCAGTACTGTCTGTTCCAGCTTCATCCTGATCGCTGGGGTCATCTTCTCTGGGGAATGGCACTAGCGTCGCCAATGATTTTTGATTGTGAGGAGGGGGAGGGGGGGGAGAGACGAAGTGCCGGATGAACCATCGGTTCGCGAAATTATGAATGCATAACAGTTTTTACTTAATAATGTGTCATTAGGAACGCAATTTTGTATTGCATGTATCAGCTTTATTTATTCTATTGTAATTTGTAACCGGTGAAACGTGTTCGGGTAGGGGGGTTGGTAACAACAACCCTTAGCGTTTCGCCCCTAATTGAGCTAGAGCTTCGATTCAAAGACGAGCGTGTTGCTTGACAAAAGCAAGCCGCTGATACACGATTTGAAGGTCTTGGGTCATTAGGTGACCTGAGTTCATGTAAATGACCCAAAAGTCATACAAATTCGAAATGCGTATAAATTGAATTTTATCGAGCTAGAATCGTGAATTAGCTTACCATAATGCTTAATAGGTGCCACATTCGTAATCAGCGTCAAAAAATGTCCTAAAAACTGCCAAATTCCAAAAAGGTCATGTCAGGCATCTGAGGTCAGTGACCTCGGTTGACCTGTGGATGCCCATGACCCCAGTGGAACATATCATTATCTAAAATGGATCACAAATTTGAAATCAGCGTCACAAATTGTCCTAGAAACCGCCAGAAGTCCAAAAAAGTAATCTGAGGTCATCGGAGGTCAATGACCTCAGTTGACCTTTGAAAAGGTCAATCGAGGTCACAATCTCAGTGTAAACCACAACTGTCACCTGGAAACACCGTTGCATATGCTCCTGAACAACAAACACTCGGAAACTCCACAAGTTACAAGCATCGATCTGCGGGACGCCAGTTGCGCCTGACATGACCTTGAGAAACAGGTCATAGGTCATGGGTCATGTGGGTTAGAAATTCAAATTTGCTAGATAATGTGTCAAATGTTTCAAAAGTAGGGTACTAAAAGTTTCATCGCAATCGGTTAGACACGACGCAAGTTATTCCAGAAGCGAGGGTTAACATTATATTTGAGTTGAGATAGCCATTTTGATGGCTTGGCATTTAAATTAAGTATAGTATCAGTTAAAACAACCACAATGATCTAATCAAAAAGATATTAGAGTTTTATTTTGACATCTGTAAAAAATAAGGCCCATGTGTATTTGAATAGGGCCTCTAAACCGACAGCGTCGTCTCTCTTTACCAACTGGTAATGATAGTCGACTTGTTTTAAGGTCAGCCTTGGGATATTTTCGTCTTGCATGTCTCTATCCCCGGGTGGTTCGCAATCTAGAGGCTAGCACTATCAGCTGGAGTTGATGCAGCAGTTGGCCGCCAGGGACCGCTAGTGAGCCAGGGTGTTATGACGTCGCAAGCAAATGGTACCAGTTAAATATTTAACGCTAAATATTTATTTATTTATAAATAAATAAATCAATCAATATTTAGTGGTACCATTTGCTTGCGACGTCATAACACCCTGGCCGCCAACTGCTGCAACAACTCCAGCTGATAATGCTAGCCAATCTAGACACCGGGTGGTTCGCTTTTTCTGCGTAATAGATGTCGACAAAAAAAATTGTGCCATACATTTGGCAGCACAAAGGATTTTCCTGTTATTAAAACAAAAATCATGACGTCACCAA